>JARQOD010005199.1:0-49528 GCA_033576555.1 Oophaga sylvatica | reverse complement strand
GGGCATAATTATGGAGATCTATGGGGCATAATCTATGGACATCTTGGGGGCATAATTGGAGCATCATATGGGATAATCTATGGAGCATCTTATGGGGCTAATCTTTGGGCATCATATGGGGCAAAAATCTTGGAGCATAATATGGGCATAATCTATGGAGCTAATGGGGGCATAATCTAGGGAGATCATATGGGGCATAATTATGGGATCTTATGAGGGCATAATCTATGGAGATCATATGGGAGCATAATTATGCAGCATATATGGGTAAAATTTAGGAGCATCATATGGGCAATTTCTAGGGAGCATCATATGGGGCATAATCTATGGAGCATCATATGGGGCATAATCTACGGAGCATCATATTGGGGCATAATCTATGGGGGCATCTTATGGGGGCATAAAATCTATGGAGCTCATGAGGCATAAAATTATGGAGCACATATGGGGCATAATCTATGGAGCATCATATGGGGGCATAATTATGGAGCATCATATGGGGGCATAAGCTATGGAGCATCATATTGGGGCATAATCTTGGAGCATCATATGGGGGCATAATCTATGGAGCATTTTATGGGGGCATAATCTATGGAGCATCATATGTGATATAATCTATGGAGCATCTTACTGGGGCATAATCTATGGAGCATCTTATGGTGGCATAAGTTTTATGGAAGCGCATATGGGGTATATTATTCTATTGAGCACTTAGGGGGCCATTATTAACCTTTGGTGCAGCATTATGTGGGGCGTATTTTGTATGGAGCTTTCTTAGGGGGCCCCATCTTTAACTGTATGGAGAATTTATGGGGCTCCTGATTCAATATGGATATTCAAAAACATTTAACTACTGATGTCTCAATTAATTTTATTTTTATTGGTTCTATTTTTATTTTTGTAATTTACCAGTAGCTGCTGCATTTCCCCTAGGCTTATACGGGGGGTCAATAAGTTTTCCAGTTTTTTGTGGCAAAATTAGGGGGGTCGGCTTTACACGGGTCGGCTTATACATGACTATATACGGTACTTCGGGATCCAATTTTTTTTTTTTTTGACATGGGTAGCAGGAAAAAATGGGACCCTAAAATATTTTGAGCAATTTCCCCTGAGCAGGGCTGATACTCCATATGAGGGAGAAAACACTGTTTGGGCGCACACCAAAGCTCGCAGGGAAGTAGTGCCATTTGACTTTTTGACTGTAAAATTTCATGGAACAATGGGCTGACGCCATGTCACATTTGGAGAGCCACTAATGTGCCTAAACAATGAAAATCCCCCACAAGTGACACCATTTTTGAAACTAGACCCCTCAGGAAATTGATCTAGATTTGTGGCGAGCACATTGAACTTTCAGATGCTTCACAGAAATTTATCACATTGAGACGTAAAAAAAAAAAAAATAAGTAAATAAAAATTTCACCACAAATATGTTTTAACCCAAAATGTTGCATTTTAATAAGGGTAGTAGTAGAAATTACACCATACAACTTGTTGTGCAATTTCTCCTGAGTGTGCTGATACTCGATATGAGGGAGAAAACTACTGATTCTACACACAGCAGTGCTCGGAAGGGAAGGAGCGTCATTTGACTATTTGAATTTAAAATTTCCTGGAATCATTAGCAGATGTCAGGTCCCATTTGGAGAGCCGTTGATGTGTCAGGGGCTTCACAGAAGTTTATAACGTTGAGCCGTGAAAAAATAAAATCACATTTTCCTCACAAAAATGTTATTTTATCCTCAAATTTTGCACTTTCATAAGGGTAACCGGAGAGATTGCACCATAGAACTTGTAGTGCATTATCTCCTGAGTAATCTAATGCCCAATATGTGGGAGAAAACTACTTTTTGGGCACATGGCAGGGCTTGGAAGGGAAGGAGAGTCAGTTGACTATATGAATGTAAAATTTCCTGGAATCATTTGCGGACCTCATGTCCCATTTGGAGAGCTCAATGTGCCTAAATAGTGAAAAAAAACAAAAGTGACCCAATTTTGGAAATTAGAACTCTCAAGGAATGTATTCAGACATGGGCGTACCCACCGTGGGGCAGGGGGGGGCAGGTGCCCCTCCCTAGAAGCAGGGGCACACAATGAAAGAGAGCAGCACAATGCCGGCTCCCTCTGCCCCAGGGTGCAGTGCCTGTCTGTGTGCGCAGTGCACGGAGCTGCTGTCTCACCAGAGGAGCTCCTTCCTTCCTTCCTGGCTGCA
The DNA here is from genome assembly GCA_033576555.1 of Oophaga sylvatica. NCBI lineage: Eukaryota > Metazoa > Chordata > Amphibia > Anura > Dendrobatidae > Oophaga > Oophaga sylvatica. The sequence goes on along the minus strand of JARQOD010005199.1, from coordinate 47,316 downwards.
GCAGCTGTAGTTTCACTTTCTGCCCTGCAGGCTCTGGTTGTCTCAGCCACACTGGGTCCAAGTGCCCTCTGTGTGCAGACACTGGACACTTCCTGCTCCTGCCTCAGTCACTGCCTGCAAGCTTCATGGTAAGAGGGGATGGAATTTATTAAATTCATTCTGCTCAGGCATGTCATGGTCACTGTGGGGGAATGTGAGAGGATGGGGTATTGTGGGGGAGGGGTACAGGGCACTGGGGTGAATTTAAGAGGATGGGGGTATTGTGGGGGCTAAGGCACTGGGGGTTAATGTGAGAGGATGGGGGTACTGTGGGGGAGGGTACCGGGCACTGGGGTGAATGTAAAAGGATGGGGGTATTGTGGAGGCTAGGGAACTGGGGGGGTTAATGTGAGAGGATGGGGTATTTTGGGGCTAGGGCACTGGGGGGTTAATGTGAGAGGATGGGCATATTGTGGGGGCTGAAGTGAGGGATTGGCAACAGGGCACAGAGAGTGAATGTGAGAGGATGGGGTATTGTGGGGGAGGGGATTCAGGGCACTGGTTGGTGAATATGAGAGGATGGGGATATTGTGGGGGCTGGCGCACAGGGGTTGATGTGAGAGGGTGGGGTGTTGTGAGGGAGGGTGGACAGGTCACTGGGGTTGAATGTAAGAGGATGGGGGTATTGTGGGGCTAGGGCACTGGGGGTTTACTGTGAGGGGATGGGGGTATTGTGGGGGCTGAAGTGGGGAGGGGCAACAGAGCACTGAGGGGTGCATGTGAGAGGATGGGGTATTGTGGGGTCAGTGGGACAGAACATTAAGGGGTGCATGTGAGACAATGGGCTGTTGGGGTGTGGGTGGGGGACAGGGGAGGTAGGGGGCTTTTTTTTACTTGTGAGCTCATTAATACTTTAATAATAGATTAATATTTCAGTATTATTATAACAAGGGCATAGACAGACGGCCGTATAACTCATGCGAGGATCGCACTGCAATTCTCGTACTTGCTGGTACCGCTCCTGACATGAGCGCGACTGCCATGTATAATATATGGTATATACAGCGTAGTGTCGCTTACACTGCTGTATTATACAATATACAACAGTTCTAATGCTCCATACCTAACATACAGGATAATATACAGTGTATATGATGTAACCTGTATAAGATGCGACATTGGCTTGCCCCCACTAGTTTTGATCCTGGGTACGCCCATGTATTCAGATGCATGCAAAGCACATTCATCCCCAGGTGCTTCACATAAGTTTAGCCTCAAATTTTGCATTTTCATAAGGTTAACAGGAGAAATTGCACCATACAATTTATTGTACAATTTCTCCTGAGTATGCCGAGACCCCATATGTGGTGGAATACTACTTTTGAGGCACAGTGCAAAGCTCAGAAGGGAAGAGGCGGCATATCGGAGTTCAGATTTTGCTGGAATGTGAACTACTTTTGCAAACTACACTCCCCAATGAATTCATTTAATGGTGCTGTGATCATATTTACGTCACATGGTGCCTCACAGAATTTTATACCACTGAGCAGTGAAGAAAGAATAAATTACATTTTTACCACTAAAATGTTGTTTTAGTCCCAAGTTTTTAACTTTTGTAAGGGCTAATAGAACTTTTTTTTTTTTTTACAACAAACTGAGGTTCATTTATTCCTGAGTGCACTAATGCCCTACAAGTAATCGGGAATTATTTTTCAGGCACAGTGCAAAGCTCATAAGGCAAGTGGCACCAGATTTTACTGTTATGGTTTGCAGGTGTCATGACCCACTGGGAAAGCCCATGAGGTGCCAGAAATATAGAACCACCAATAAGTAACCCCATTTTACAAACTTCACCTCTCAATTATCATCTAATTATCATCTATCATCTAATGATTTTGACTCCATGTGTATTTTCCAGGAACAAGAGACAATGAATGTTGCTGAGTGAAAATTGCAAACTGCCGTTCTAGTTACCATCTTGTTTTAGCACCATTTTGACACTAACAGCTCAGAGAGGCTGCTCCTGACATTGTCACTGTTAGCAGCAAGATTTTAGCTAGTCAGCTAGGCGCTTGTAAATCAGTCAGATAGTGTAGTCTGTTGTGCACTGCTTCTATTTTGCTCAATGCACAAGTGCAGCATTCTTAAAAATATTTTTTCACTAGCTAAATGTGAAAAAGCCTGCTGTATCCCACATTTTAGCTAGTTACCTAGGTGGTTGTATATCAGCCAGATACTGTAGATAGTTGGTGTTCAGTTTGGCTTAAATTTACCTTCCAGCACTTTTTTGTCCTCGTAAGCATGGCAAAGCTAAGAAGTTGAAATCCAGCATCTCCAATTTGTTGGCCACGGAAATGCTGCCTTTCTGCCTGGTAGATACAGACAGTTTCCGAAAGCTGATGGCCGTCGCAGTCCCCCATTACCAATTACCCAGTCACCATTACTTTTCTAAGAAAGCTGTGCCTGCTCTAAATCAGCATGTCGCAGATAATATCACCTGTTCTTTGACAAAATCTCTCTCTGACAGGGTGCATTTCACCACAGACACTTGGACGAATAAGCATGGCCAAGAGCGTTACAACTCGCTGTCTGAACACTGAGTGACTCTGGTAGCTATAGGGACAGGCGCTGCTCCACAAGTCTTGGAATCTCCAACGCTTGCAGGACAAACCTCTACATTTAATACTACCCCCACTGCTTATGCCTCCTCTATCTCCTTTAGGGACCCAACTTGCACCCTCAACCTTTTCCTTCATGAGACACGCATTCCAACAGTGCATAGCAAATCCCCAACACTTCCGTACTGCGCAGCCAGGGCTCACCGCAATTAGGCAGTCTTAAAATTGATATGTCTTGGAGATCGTAGTCATACAGCTGAAGAGTTGTGGACAACTCTCCAGGCTAATGAAGTACAATGTTAATATCAAAGGATAAAAGTGTTTTGCCTTTGTTAATGAACAATTACAACAAAAGACAAAAAGAAAATAAGATATTAAAAACCCATCAAAAACCAAATAAAAGGAAAATGTGCAGTGTGGTCAGGTATATAAATAGCATACAAGTACACTAAAAATCAGGCAATCTAACAAAGTTTTAGTGGCATAATAATATAGTCTTCACAGATTACAGAAATATGGACTTTATAAGCCTCACAATGGCTTATAATACAACCAGTCTCCAAATAGATAGTGCACTAATGCCTGTATATCTCTGAAGCTCCTCCAGAGTAAACGTGGACCTCTTGGCAGAAACTGTAATTAGTGCTTTCCTTGTTTGGGTTGTCAGTTGAGGTGGCGGCCATGTCTTGGTAGGTTTGCGATTGAGACATACTCCTTAGATTTTTGGATGATAGATTGAAAAGTGCTCCCCGAGATGTTCAGAGATTTGTCTGTTTTTTATAACCTAACCCTGCTTTACTCTTCTCCATAACTTTATCCCTGGCCTGCCTGGTGGGCTCCTTGGATTTCTTAATGCAGTTTGTTCCCTAATGTTCTAAAACAAAACCTCTGAAGCCTTCACAGAACAGCTGTAGTTATGCTTAGAAAAAAAATAACACTTGATGTGGACTTAGTATACCAAGTATGTGACTTCTTGTGGCAATCCGACTACAGGGATTCTGAATATAAATGTATGTTCAAATTTTCAGACTTTCACATTTCTATTTTTGAAATATTTTTAAAAGCATGCAACATTTTCTTTACACTTTATAAATACTTGCCACTTTATATTTCGTAAACTCACAATAAAATACATTTAAGTGCATGAGTGTAATGTGAAAAAATACAGAAAAGTTTACGGGGCATGACTGAATTTTGATTGCACTGTATGCTGTTTTTTGTTTAGTTATTCAGGATTCTGTGATGCCTTCCTTCAATACACTAAACACAAATGTAATATTATCTAACTCCAAGAAATACACTTATCCCAGTGCTATCCTCCATAGGCATTATTGTTCTATTATACAGCTCTCATGACTGTAGGTCGTCTTGGATGAACATGGCCACATTATTTTTGATTTATGCAAACTTTCCAATCCTATGACACTGATGTTCAACTCTTATGCCTTTTCTGCTAGTCCCTTATGCACCTTTTTTACTATATAATATATTAAATGAGAGAATTCAAATTTTCTCAAATACACTGGATAGATAACCCAAGGACATGATAGATTATCTTCTCATAAGAAGCAATCTCTACTCTCTACTCTGAGAGACAAATTTCTACATGGACAGAACGTTATAGGTCAACTAAAGTTGAAAAAAATACATATATTTAGCCACTCACTTTTAACGGAGAATCCATTACTTTCCTTTCTCATTAGCTCAGATCCTAATTATCCCATGAGCATGGTTGGATCATCATTTTTTTTTAGGTCTAAGGGGTAAGGTTTCTCCTTGTGGAGAGTGACATACCAGTTCGGGCTTGTCAAAGTAAGGAGGCTTATTTGCCGTGCAATGCTCCTCTGGGAAATTTAATATGCAAATTGCCTCTTCAGAGAAAAAGAGGACTTGAACTCTATAGCGCCACCTGTTGGAAGTAGCGATCCTACAGGTCACAATCAACCCTTTAACGAGTCTTGCAATATGACTTAGGATAAAAACCAAATCAGAATCTCAATTTGGCTTTTAACTAGAGTTGAGCATTCCGATACCGCAAGTATCGGGTATCGGCCCATATTCGCTGTATCGGAATTCCGATATTCAGTTCCGATATTTTTCATATATCGTATACCGGAATCGGAAGTTCCCATAATTCTTTGAGAGGCAATGTGATTTTAGTCAGCCAATGAGGAATCCTAAGAAGTGTGGGCACATCCTGTACTGCTGCGGTCATGTAAACTAATGGCATGGCTGTGATTGGATGCTGAAATGATGTCAGAATGCACTATAAAAGGCGCCGCCGCCATTTTAGCGTCACTGTGCTGTGAATTCAGTTAGGGACAGAACGCGGCTTGCTGACTCTGAGGGACAGTTAGAGATTGCGATTTTGTGTACTGTGCTTTAGGCAGGCTAGTTTACCAACCGCTGTGTAAATCATCCTTTTGCCTTGCAGTGTTGTTTTAACAGCTCTGTGCAAGGTGTGTGTGTGAGAGTGCAGGTGACGCTGCAGTTTGCTCTGCATCCAACGCTGTTAGTAGGCATCTGCACGTGTCACTCACAGACTCTTCTTTTTTTCTTTAGTGTAATTCTTGCTGCTCCATTCAATTGAAATTATAGTGTGACGCGCTTCCATCCGAATACAATACATTGGTTGCAAACACTATAGAAGTACAGAAAGGAGCCTTTCACAGATAGTGAACAGTTGTGTGCAGTGTTCACTCTAGTCTGTGAGGTTTTTTTTTTTTTTCAGTGCTGATCACGCTCCAGTTAGTTCTTCAACCACTGCTGCTTGTACTCTGCTGAGCGTGTCTCATTGCCTCATCCTTTAAATTTTTCTCTAATTGGTGCTGCTCCATTCTATTTAAAAAAAATGAAATCTATTAGTGTGACGTGCTTCCATCCGTATCCAATACATTGTTGCAAACATATAGAAGTTCACAAACGGGCCTTTCAAGCTATGAACAGTTGTGTGCAGTGTTTACTGTAGTCAGAGGTTTTTCTTTTTGGAGTGCAGATCCGCTCCAGTTAGTTCTTCAACCACTGCTGCTTGTACTCTGCTGAGCGTGTCTCACTGCCTCATCCTTGACATTTTTCTCTAATTGTGCTGCTAATTCTATTTAAATAATTCAAATCTATTAGTGTGAGTGCTTCCATCTGTATCCAATACATTGGTTGCAAACAATATAGAAGTTCACAAACGGGCCTTTCACAGCTACTGAACAGTGTGTGCAGTGTTTACTGTAGTCAGAGGTTTTCATTTTTGGAGTCAGATCCCGCTCCAGTTATTTCTTCAACCACTGCTGCTTGTACTCTGCTGAGCGTGTCTCACTGCCTCATCCTTTACATTTTTCTTTAATTGTTGCTGCTACATTCTATTTAAAAAAAAATAATCTATTAGTGTGAGTGCTTCCATCAGTATCCAATACATTGGTTGCAAACAATATAGAAGTTCACAAACGGGCCTTTCACAGCTACTGAACAGTTGTGTGCAGTGTTTACTGTAGTCAGAGGTTTTCATTTTTGGAGTGCAGATCCCGCTCCAGTTAGTTGTTCAACCACTGCTGCTTGTACTCTGCTGAGCGTGTCTCACTGCCTCATCCTTGACATTTTTCTCTAATTGTTGCTGCTACATTCTATTTAAAAAAAATGAAATCTATTAGTGTGACGTGCTTCCATCCGTATCCAATACATTGGTTGCAAACACTATAGAAGTACACAAAGGAGCCTTTCAAGTAGTGAACAGTTGTGTGCAGTGTTCACTTAGTCGATGGTTTTTTTTTTGAGTGCAGATCACGCTCCAGTTAGTTTTCAACCACTGCTGCTTGTACTATGCTGAGCGTGTCTCACTGCCTCATCCTTACATTTTTCTCTAATTGCTACATTCTATTTAAAAAAAATGAAATCTATTAGTGTGATGTGCTTCCATCCGTATCCAATACATTGGTTGCAACAAATATAGAAGTCACAAACGGGCCTTTCACATTACTGAACAGTTGTGTGCAGTGTTTACTTAGTCAGAGGTTTTTCTTTTTGGGGTGCAGATCCGCTCCAGTTAGTTCTTCAACCACTGCTGCTTGTACTTGCTGAGCGTGTCTCACTGCCTCATCCTTGACATTTTTCTCTAATTGTGTGCTACATTCTATTTAAAATAATCAAATCTATTACTGTGAGTGCTTCCATCAGTATCCAATACATTGGTTGCAAACAATATAGAAGTTCACAAACGGGCCTTTCACAGCTACTGAACAGTTGTGTGCAGTGTTTACTGTAGTCAGAGGTTTTCATTTTTGGAGTGCAGATCCCGCTCCAGTTTAGTTTTCAACCACTGCTGCTTGTACTCTGCTGAGCGTGTCTCACTGCCTCATCCTTGACATTTTTCTCTAATTGTTGCTGCTACATTCTATTTAAAAAATGAAATCTATTATGTGACGTGCTTCCATCCGTATCCAATACATTGGTTGCAAACAACTATAGAAGTACACAAAGGAGCCTTTCAGAGATAGTGAACAGTTGTGTGCAGTGTTTACTGTAGTCGTGAGGTTTTTTTTTTGGAGTGCAGATCACGCTCCAGTTAGTTCTTCAACCACTGCTGCTTGTACTCTGCTGAGCGTGTCTCACTGCCTCATCCTTACATTTTTCTCTAATGTGCTACATTCTATTTAAAAAATAAATCTATTAGTGTGATGTGCTTCCATCCGTATCCAATACATTGGTTGCAATCAATATAGAAGTTCACAAACGGGGCCTTTTCACATATACATGAACATTGTGGCAGTTTTAACTTGTAGTCAAGGTTCATTTTTGGAGTGCAGATCCCGCTCCAGTTAGTTCTTCAACCACTGCTGCTTGTACTCTGCTGAGCGTGTCTCACTGCCTCATCCTTGACATTTTTCTCTAATTGGTGCTGCTACATTCTATTTCAAATAATTCAAATCTATTACTGTGACGTGCTTCCATCCGTATCCAATACATTAGTTGCAAACAATATAGAAGTTCACAAACGGGCCTTTCACAGCTACTGAACAGTTGTGTGCAGGTGTTACTGTAGTCAGAGGTTTTCATTTTTGGAGTGCAGATCCGCTCCAGTTAGTTCTTCAACCACTGCTGCTTGTACTCTGCTGAGCGTGTCTCACTGCCTCATCCTTGACATTTTTCTCTAATTGGTGCTGTACATTCTATTTCAAATAATTCAAATCTATTAGTGTGATGTGCTTCCATCCGTATCCAATACATTGGTTGCAAACACTATAGAAGTTCACAAACGGCTGTCACGCTGTCTAATGATATGAATACAATGTCAGTAAACTATTTATACAGGAACCACACTCTATACAACATATAGCCTAGCAACATCAGAATGTAAGTATAAAATAGATTTACTGACACGATATCTGCAGAACTTAGGGTAATCTTGAGGACTAGATGTGCAGAAACAATTTCTGTTTACTTCAGGGTAAATCTTGAGGACTTGATGAGCTGTAACAGGAAAGAGGAGGAACGGGGTCTAACCTGACCCTACACTGGGTCCTAACTAATCCCTTACCTTGGAGGTCTGATAATGGTTCAGAGGTCCAAGTCTCCAGCCTAACCCTGTCTCCTATCAGACCCTGAACCCTGTAATCAGTCCTAAGAAGGATCTGATTACACCAAGGGATATGGGCTGATCTCAGCTAATACACAGATAAGACATATAAGACAGACAGGATAGCACTCACTTGCATACACACTCAAACACCGAAGGAACATAAATGGTCTGGGAAATAAACTCTAAGCAAGTTGAGCTTAAAACAACTAAGGAGCTCTCACTAAGTCAATACAGATCATTCTATCTGTGGACTGAATGAAGATTTCACTGGCAACTCCCAAAGCAGACAACCAGGAATTTAAAGGAAACCAATCAACAAATAATCAATTGCAGCCGGGAGAAACTGCACCCAGTCCAGCACGAGCACAGACAGAATTAACTCCTAGTGCCAAACACAAAGAAACAGCAACTCAGCTGTGAGAAGTCAAAATGTGCAACCGCGACGATCTTCGTGGCAATGCACACATGACAGTACCCCCCCTTTTACGAGGGCCTCCGGACCTCAGGCCAGGCCTGCCGGTGAGTTCTGTGGAAGGTCCGAACCAAAAGATCTGCGTTACATCAGACGCAGGGACCCACGTCCTCTCCTCCGGACCTACCCCTTCAATGCACCAAGTACTGAAGGGACCGGCGATTCAGACGTGAGTCAATGATTTTTGATACTTGAAATTCAAGTTGCATTGACCAACATGGAGGAGGAGGTAGAGGTGACGATATGACTGGTGCCACATACCTTTTAAGTAATGACTTGTGGAACACATATGAATTTTAAACGTAGGAGGGAGTTCCAGACGAAATGCCACAGGATTAATTATGGAACTGATCCTGTACGGCCCGATGAATCTGGGACCCAGTTTCCAGGAGGGCACTTTAAGTTTTATATTCCTGGTAGACAACCATACCAGATCGTTCACATTCAGATCTGGACCAGAAACTCTCCTCCTATCAGCCATACGTTTGTAACGGTTCCCCATCGCACTCAGATTATTCAATACACCTCTCCACACAGAAGCAAGTGACGACGAGAAACGCTCCTCCTCAGGAACCCCAGAAGGACCCCCCCCATTGAAAGTACAAAACTGGGGATGAAAACCATATGCCCCAAAAAACGGGGACTTACCAGTGGACTCGCTCCGCCTGTTGTTAAGAGCGAACTCTGCCAGAGGCAAGAAAGAAGACCAGTCTTCCTGGTTCTCCGAGACAAAACACCGGAGATATGTCTCTAAACTCTGATTCAGACGCTCTGTCTGACCATTGGTCTGCGGATGAAAAGCCGAGGAAAACGACAATTGCATCCCCCGACGTAAACAAAATGCCCTCCAAAATTTGGACACAAACTGAGACCCCCTATCTGACACCACATCAGAAGGCAACCCATGAAGTCTCACGATCTCCCTAATGAACACCTGCGCCAGAGTTTTAGCATTAGGGAGTGCAGGAAGAGCAACGAAATGTGCCATCTTACTGAACCTGTCAACAACCACCAGTATGACAGTATTCCCTGACGACGGAGGAAGGTCCGTAATGAAGTCCATAGATAAATGAGTCCATGGACGCTCCGGAAGTTTCAAGGGTAAAAGGGTCCCAGACGGACGGGTATGAGGGGTTTTAGAGCGAGCACAAACCCCACAGGACGCGACAAAAGTTATAACATCTTTATTAGCGTTAGGCCACCAAAATCGTCGAGAAAGGAGATCTAAAGTAGCCTTACTCCCTGGATGTCCTGCTAAAGCAGAATTATGATGTGCCTCAATAACCTTTTGTCTCAACTGATTCGGGACAAACAGTCTCCTGGAGGTCCTGCAGGGGCGTCCCCCTGAGCCTCTAACACCTCCTCCTCAAGCTCAGAACATACAGCCGACACTACCACCCCCTCCTGAAGGATAGGAATCGGGTCATCCGTTTTCCCGGCCCCTGGGAAACTGCGAGACAAGGCATCAGCCTTTACATTCTTAGACCCGGGCGATAAGTGACGACAAAATTAAACCTGGTAAAAAACAACGACCATCGAGCTTGTCTGGAATTCAGACGCTTAGCGGATTCTAAATACAGCAGGTTCTTGTGATCAGTAATAACGGTGACCGGGTGGACTGCCCCCTCCAAAAAGTGACGCCATTCTTCAAAAGCCAATTTAATGGCCAAAAGTTCCCTATTGCCGATATCATAATTCCTTTCGGCGGACGACAATTTCTTAGAAAAGAAAGCGCACGGATGCCATTTACCAGGGGACGGACCCTGGGACAATATAGCACCCACCCCTACGTCAGACGCGTCCACCTCAACAATGAACGGCTGAGATACATCTGGTTGGATGAGAACGGGTGCCGAAGCAAAACATCTCTTCAAAGAGGAAAAGGCTTGGCAAGCCTTGTCCGACCACTAGAAAAATCCGTCCCTTTTCTCGTCATGTCAGTGAGAGGTTTGACGACAGACGAGAAATTACAAATAAATTTCCGGTAGTAATTAGCAAACCCCAAAAAACGCTGCAGAGCCTTAAGATCCCCTGGCTGATCCCATTCAAGCACTGCTCGCACCTTTTCAGGGTCCATACGGAAACCGGAGGCTGACACCAAAAAACCCAAAAACTGAAGTTCCTGTACGGCAAAAACACACTTCTCCAGTTTGGCGTATAGTTTATTGTCTCGCACGATCTGCAACACCTGTCTCACATGCTGCTGGTGAGACACAAGATCTGGCAAGTAAATTAAAATGTCATCCAAATATACGACCACAAACAGCCCCACAAGGTGACGAAAAATGTCATTAACAAAATGTTGGAATACTGCTGGTGCAGTAGTCAGACCAAAAGGCATGACCAGGTTTTCATAATGTCCCTCCGGCGTGTTAAACGCCGTTTTCCACTCATCCCCCTCTTTTATCCTAATCAGATTATACGCCCCCCTGAGATCCAATTTAGAGAACCATTTGGCGCCAACAATTTGATTGAAGAGATCAGGAATAAGAGGAGTGGATACGGATCTCGAACAGTAATCCGATTAAGTTCGCGGAAATCCAAGCAAGGGCGTAGGCCTCCATCTTTTTTCTTCACAAAGAAGAACCCCGCGGCCACAGGGGAAGATGAAGGTCTAATATGCCCTTTGGCCAGACTTTCAGAAATATAATCTTTCATAGCCTGCCTTTCAGGACCAGAAAGATTATACAACCTAGCTTTAGGCAACTTAGCATCAGGAAGTAGATTAATAGAGCAGTCATACACGCGATGAGGAGGCAACTCCGACACCCCTCCTCAGAGAAAACATCCCAAAATCCTCCAAAAAAGGAGGCAATGTACTAGGCACGACCGCACTGATGACTGTGTTCATGCAGTTGCTTTTGCAAAACTCACCCCATTGGCTTATCTCTCTGGACTGCCAATTAATCACAGGGTTATGTTTAACCAGCCAAGGAAGTCCCAACACAATGGGAGTAGGTAGACCCTCCAACACATAACAAGATAATTGTTCCCTATGTATTGCCCCTACCCGAAGGTCAATGTTATGAACCTCATGAACAAAGCTACCTTGGCCGAGAGGCCTGGCGTCAATGGAGAAAATAGGGATCGGTTTGACCAATACACTCAGATGCATACCTTGAGCCTGAGCAAACTGAGCGTCAACCAGATTAGCCCCGGAACCACTATCCAGAAGAACAGACAATCTCTTCACTCTAGTACCAACCACCACCTCCACTGGTACAAGGAACTGAGAAGAACCGGCGGATGAAATACATACTCCCAGGATGTCGTCCACCACACAACCTGGGATTAGCAGTTTTCCGGCGACTTTTTACTTAACAAGACACGGGATGGACATTCTCCAACAAAATGTCCCTCTTTCCCGCAAAAAAAACACCTTCTAGTCCTGCGGCGTGCCGCCAATCCCCTACTACGAAAAGATGTCCCTCCCAACTGCATAGGTTCATCCGAACAGACAAGGGGAACCTCAACATAAGGGACTTTAGTAGTAGGTGGAGTAACAACAGGGAGTGGAGTTACCTCACCCCTCTCCCGAAGCCGTCTATCAGTACGGATAGCTAGGGCCATAGCAGCCTCCAGAGAAGGAGGAGACTCATACTGAGCCAAAACGTCTTTTAATTTGTCAGAAAGCCCATGACAAAACTGGCTCCTAAGAGCTGGGTCATTCCACTGAGTATCCGTGGCCCATCTACGAAACTCAGAAGCAAATTCCTCCGCCGGACGATCTCCCTGCTGTATCTTACGTAATTTGGTCTCAGCAAGAGAGACCCGATCTGGGTCATCATATACCAATCCCAGGGCAGTAAAAAATTGATCTACAGACTGTAGAGCGGGTATCCCGGAGGAAGGGAAAATGCCCAGGATTGAGGGTCCCCTTGAAGAAGTGAGATAACAATTCCCACTCTCTGCTCATCACTCCCTGATGATCGCGGCCGAAGCCGAAAATACAATTTACATGCCTCCCGGAAGGTAAAAAATTTGTCTCGCCCACCAGTGAACCTATCTGGGAGAGCTACTTTAGGTTCAACTCTGGTTTGCTCCAGGGGAGACAAAACTTTGGACTTAATGTCCGTCAGCTCCATGGATAATCCCTGCAACTGCAGAGCCAGCTGGGCTACTGGATCCATGGTAACTAGAGATAATTTTTAAGGCCAGTGAAAATGTCACGCTGTCTAATGATATGAATACAATGTCAGTAAACTATTTATACAGGAACCACACTCTATACAACAACTAGTATAGCAACATCAGAATGTAAGTATAAAATAGATTTACCTGACACGATATCTGCAGAACTTAGGGTAAATCTTGAGGACTAGATGTGCAGAAACGATTTCTGTTTACTTCAGGGTTAATCTTGAGGACTTGATGAGCTGTAACAAGAAAGAGGAGGACCGGGGTCTAACCTGACCCTACACTTGGGTCCTAACTAATCCCTTACCTTGGAGGTACTGATAATGGTTCAGAGGTCCAAGTCTCCAGCCTAACCCTGTCTCCTATCAGACCCTGAACCCTGTAATCAGTCCTAAGAAGGATCCTGATTACCACCAAAGGGATATGGGCTGATCTCAGCTAAATACACAGATAAGACATATAAGACAGACAGGATAGCACTCACTTGCATACACACTCAAACACCGAAGGAACATAAATGGTCTGGGAAATAAACTCTAAGCAAGTTGAGCTTAAAACAACTAAGGAGCTCTCAACTTAAGTCAATACAGATTCATTCCTATCTGTGGACTGAATGAAGGATTTCACTGGCAACTCCCAAAGCAGACAACCAGGAATTTAAAGGAAACCAATCAACAAATAATCAATTGCAGCCGGGAGAAACTGCACCCAGTCCCAGCACCGAGCACAGACAGAATTAACTCCCTAGCTGCCAAACACAAAGAAACAGCAACTCAGCTGTGAGAAGTCAAAATGTGCAACCGCGACGATCTTCGTGGCAATGCACACATGACACGGGCCTTTCACAGCTACTGAACAGTTGTGTGCAGTGTTTACTGTAGTCAGAGGTTTTCATTTTTGGAGTGCAGATCCCGCTCCAGTTAGTTCTTCAACCACTGCTGCTTGTACTCTGCTGAGCGTGTCTCACTGCCTCATCCTTTACATTTTTCTCTAATTGGTGCTGCTCCATTCTATTTCAAATAACTCAAATCTATTAGTGTGATGCGCTTCCATCCGTATATAATACATTGGTTGCAAACAGCCTTTTTGTTAAGGTACAGTATTATATCGACATTGTACAGGTGTCGCTATTCAGTCTGATAACTGGATATCATTCACCTTTTCTATCAGTTTTCGTTGTTTCAGCAAAACTTGCAGGTACCGTATTTTTCGGGCTATAAGACGCACTTTTTCCCCAAAAAAATTGTGAGGAAAATGGGGGGTGCGTCTTATAGCCCGACCGCAGCTTACCGGGGGGTTGCGGCAGCGGTGTGGCGGTGGCTGTGGCAGAGATGCGGCGTGGCAGAGGCGCGGTGGGCTGCGTGCACCTGAGGAGGGTCCCTTCCTCAGGTGGTGAGGTAATTCCGCGGCACCGAGAGCAGACAGGACAGCAGAGCCGGGTTTGTCGGTGGTGGCGGCCATCTTCCTGAGGCGCGCTGTGCGCAGATACAGTACTCTGCTTCCTGTGGCTTCAGGAAAATGGCCGCGGTAGGCCGCGCATGCGCAGATAGAGATCACGGCGGCCATTTTCCTGAAGCCCCAGGAAGCAGAGTACTCTGCGCACGCGCCGCCTCAGGAGATGGCCGCCACCACCGACAAACCGGCTCTGCTGTCCTGTCTGCTCTCGGTGCCGCGGCATTACCTCACCACCTGAGGAACCACGCATATCAGGACAGAACAGGGGGAGCCAGCCACGCACACCAGGACAGCGACAGGGGGAGATACGCATAACAGGACAGGATGAGGTGAGCCAGCCACGCATACCAGGACAAGATGGGGGGAACCAGCCACGCATACCAGGACAAGATGGGGGGAGCCAGCCACGCATACCAGGACAGCGACAGGGGGAGATACGCATAACAGGACAGGATGAGGGGAGCCAGCCACGCATACCAGGACAGCGACAGGGGGAGCCAAGTATAGTAGGACAGGATGGGAGAGCCAGCCATGCATACCAGGACAGCAACAGGGGGAGCCATGCATACCAAGACAAGACGATGGCCGCCACCACCGACAAACCCGGCTCTGCTGTCCTGTCTGCTCTCCTTGCCGCGGCATCACCTCACCACCTGAGGAAGGGACCCTGCTCAGGTGCACGCCACCCATCACGCCTCTGCCACCGCCGCATCTCTGCCACCGCCACACCACTGCCACAAACCCGGCTCTGCTCTCCGTGCCGCAGCGTCACCTCACCTGAGGAAGGTGAGTACAGTATCAGCATCACCGCACCTCTGCCACACCACTGCCGCAACCCCTGTTGTACCACCGCCGGCCCACAGGTACCTTAAAATTCGGACAATAAGACGGACCCCCATATTGTAAAAATCTTTTTTTCTGCTATTTCCACCCCAAAATTTGGGGTGCGTCTTATGGTCCGGTGCGTCTTATAGTCCGAAAAATACGGTATATATTTAGCTATTGTGACTATGCACTATTGACTTTAACAAGGTAATGCATGAGTTTTGTTACCGATTCTCATTTTTACATGATGGACCTTTATGGTATGGGTTGTTAAATTTGTAATTAAATATGTATTTTTTGAAATGACACAAATATAAGTAATGTTGAAGAGGACTAGTCCTACATCCATTGTTTGCACAATATTACAGGTGTACATCACGTCCCTTAATCAACAATGGATTATTAAATTTACTTGTATGCTTTTATTTAAAAGCCAAGAACACTGAAGGCTAACCTTCGCACTGCAGCTGTTGACAAAGTTCAACCTACATTATGCACTTCCAACATTGCAGCATTTGAGGCATGATGTGAGTTGACAAGGTTCACCATCAGTACCCTATAGCATAAGTAGGCTTTTGTGTTAGCATTTGTGTTCGACATGTGGATATCTGCAGTAATATGTCCCAATTATTTTGATACAGATTTGTGACAAAGTCTAAGAAATTTATGGTTTTAAAGGTGACGTTTCACTTGTTTACAGCTTAGAAATAAGGGTGTAGCCTCTTATCTATGTGTAGCAGTAGCCACTTTAACATGTCGTTTTTTTCAACATGTGTAGCTACCTAGCAGTAATTTTTGACGGACACACAGCAGGGGAACAGCAGGCGTTACTGAACCCCACAAACACATCAGCGATTGTTTTGATCTGTGCATCCAACACTTCTGAGCAGCAACTGGCAGTGTTGTAGCTCAGGGAGTAGAGTTCAGGTGGTAGAAAGATGAACATAACAGGAGACATGGATAACGTTGCCAACCAGTTATTTAATCTGAAACCGGACAGGCAAATTCTTGTGAGATCCATGCCTTGTTCATTTTCTGAAAAGTAAGCCGGTCTACATTATCGGAGGATAGTCGCATGCTACGGTCTGTTAGTACACCACCTGCAGCACTAAAGAAGCGCTCCGATAATACACTGGCAGCAGGGCAAGCCAGCACCTCCAATGCATACTGGCTAAGCTCTGGCCATGTATCCAGCTTAGAGACCCAAAACTTGAATGGGGAAGAGACATCTGGGAGTACACTGAGAGGCCAAGACATGTAGTCTGTCACCATCTTACGGAAACTTTGCCTCCTGCTGACTGGAGCCGTCTCGGATGGTGTAGACATTGGTGGCGCTGCCACAAAACTTCGCCACATTTGGAACATACTGGTCTTGCTGTTGTGAATGTGCTAGAAATGAATTCTTAGCAGAAGCTCACTCTGGTGGTTACAAACAGTACTGAACTATCCAATGAAGATTGTGAAGATTAGAGATCAGGTGTTACTGACTGGTGTTATATAAGGGAGGTTCCCTCCCATCAGGGTTGACGGTGATCAATTTTCTGGTCTCATCTTTGATTCCTGTACACTTTGTAGCTTGCTGTTTCATGCCTGCATCGTTTTCAAACAGATAAGACATTTTCTTCTTTTATTTTTTTTTTGTTTTTTTTTGGATTTTGTCCTGTACTTCTGTGGGGGTCTGCCGGGTCCCCTTGGAGGGCTTGTGCTCTTCTCAGTTTAGTTCAGCCACTGTTGTTTGTTCATTTTCCTTTTCCACTTTTTTCTGTGGCTGTTGTTTATTTTTTGTTACACCAGAGAACTAATTTAGGTGCTAGAGGTCGTGTCATCTCAGGTGTTTTTTGTAATTAGTAGAGTTGGTACTTTTCAGGGTTTTTTGTGATTGCATAAAGTGCCCTTCCTATCCTTTTCTATTTAGATAGTTTGGGCCCCAACGTTTGCTCATACTATTTTCTGTCTGTGTCAGTATTTCTTCTTGTCTAACCGCCATTACATGTTTGGGGGCTTTCTCTGTTCTTTGTGGATCTGCTCCGGGGCAGATAGCTTTCCTCTTTCTATCTTTAGGTGTAGTTAGCTTCTCAGGCTGTGACGAGGCGTCTAGGACAAACGTAGGTACGCTCCACGGCTGCCTTTGGTTGTGGTGGTTAGTCAGGGTACTGCAATCCCATAGATTCCAAACTCTCTGATGTATTGGCTTTTTTGCCTGCTCTCCTCAGCTACCAAATCATAATATCTTGCCCTGTGCAGAGGCGCTGCTTGTGCTCCCTCTTGTTGCAGAGCTGTCTCCACTGCCTCGACGCACAGAGCTGCTTTGTAAAGCAGTAGTAGCAGCAGTGCTCTCGGCTGGAATGGAGAACATTATGGATTGCACCAGTGTGTCTTGGTACTCCCGCATTTTACGCTTCCGGTTCAACGGTGTGATGAGGCTTTGTAAGTTGTCCCGGTAGCGAGGGTCTAGGAGGGTGGACACACAATAATCAGACAAGGTGAGAATGTGGGCGATGCGGCGGTCGTTTCACAGGCACTACAGCATGAAATAAACCATGTGCTGCAGACTCCCAACTGGCCAAGAAACGCTGTCCCCTGCAAGAGGCGTCATCTCTGCCTGCTCTGCATCACCCCACCCTCGCTATACATACTGACTAGAGCGTTGTGTACCTCCCTCTGGAGCGATGTCTTCCTCCTCCATTGACTCCTCCTCATCCTCCTCACAAAGTGAGCCATGCCCAGCCCTTTGTGGGGAACCACGCTGCGCTGACTGTACAGAAGGTGACGGAATTTGTGACTCCTCATCCTCCACCTCTTCCAAAACCTCATCCCTTAGTGCTTGCATTGTTTTTTGAAGCAGGCAGATAAGGTGGACAGTCAGGCTGACTAGTGCATCATCTGCACTCGCCATCCGTGTTAACTCATCAAACGCACGCAAAACGTGGCAGATGTCCTTTATAGAGTCCTTCGCCAGTCCTTACACTGGCTGCTAGAGTTGAGCGATACTTTCCGATATCGAAAAATATCGGATCGGAATGGTAACGACGATATCCACAAAATATCGGCGATACCCGATACCGATACCGGAAATCCAATGTAAGTCTATGGGAACAAAATATCGTAATTAAAAAAAAAACATTCTTGGCTTGTTGGATAATTGTACATGAAGGAAAACAACAAAGAATAATGTAGAATGTATTGGGGGAGGTTGAGGAGACATTAAAGGCATAAATGTTTAACCCAATCCAATGGAATAGCATTAATAATTTTTTTTTAAAGACGTTCGGATTGACGAAGAAAATTGACAATGTTGTTAACCTTTTTTCTATTTTGGCAAATATGTATGTTTCACAACTTCCATGCTCTTGACCTTTTTAACATTTGCCACACTTTCACCATCATAATCTTCAGCAGCATCATCTTTGTCATCAAATTATTCTTCATCTTCACCTTCTTTATCTTATTCTTAAACTTCTTGTTATTCATCTTTTTGTTAACATTACTCATATTGTTCTTATTAAACTATTATTCTTCATATTCTACTTCTTCATCTTCTTCCTCTTCATCTTCTTCATCATATTCTTATTTGTGACAGAGATTCCTGTACTTGTAATCTGTAAAAGTATGAATTTTTCTTCCTTCCGTTCTTGCTGTCACAAAAGATTTAAATTACAACAGTATTTGTCCGTGTTCAGTTTAGCCTGCAGCAGCAGCAGGCATTTTCCAGGGGCACCACGAGGAGGAACGGACTCACCCCCATACATTGCTTAGTAGAGTTGAGCGATACTTTCCGATATCCAAAAGTATCGGAATCGGAATGGTATCGCTGATACCCAAAAAATATCGGCGATACCCGATACCGATACCGGAAATCCAATGTAAGTCTATGGGAACAAAATATCGGATTTAAAAAAAAACCCATTCTTGCCTTGTTGGTTAATTGTACATGAAGGAAAACAACAAAGAGTAATGTAGAATGTATTGGGGAAGGTTGAGGAGACATTAAAGGCATAGATGTTTAACCCAATCAAATGGAATAGCATAAATATTTTTTTTTTAAAGATGTTCGGATTGACGAAGAAATTGACAATGTTGTTAACGTTTTTTCTATTTTGGCATATATGTATATTTCACAACTTCCATGCTCTTCACCTTTTTAACTTTTGACACACTTTCTCCTTCATAATCTTCAGCAGCATCATCTTTTTCATCAAATTATTCTTCATCTTCACCTTCTTTATCTTCTTCTTAAACTTCTTGCTATTCATCTTTTTGTTAACATTACTCATATTCTTCTTATTAAACTATTATTCTTATTCATATTGTACTTCATCTTCTTCATCATATTCTTATTTGTGACAGAGATTCCTGTACTTGTAATCTGTCAAAGTATGAATTTTTCATCCTTCCGTTCTTGCTGTCACAAAAGATTTAAATTACAACAGTATTTGTCCGTGTTCAGTTTAGCCTGCAGCAGAAGGCATTTTCCAGGGGCACCACGAGGAGGAACGGACTCACCCCCATACACTGCTTAGTCTTCTTCTGCTTATAATTTAGAGCATATATTTTGCTCTTCATTTTGGTCTTATACTTCATGTTATTCTGCTTTTTGATCTTCTGCTTATTGTTCTTAAGTCTCTTGTTCTGTATCTTGTAGTTTGTCTTAACCTTCTTAGTCCTGTTTGGTAATCTTTTATTTCTTCTTTGTGATGGTGTTTAGGCTGGTTGGCTTGATGCTCGTCGTCCTTGTGGTCGTCATCTTCTTCGGGGTGGTCACCAGGGTCGTCGTCTTCATTGTTGGAGATCCAGAGTGATTACCAAAAAAGCATTGAAAAAATCTTCAATTTGTAAATGTAGCAGAAGGTACAAGAGTCAATGCAAGTAACGAGGACCAGCTGACTGTGCTGGAACCGGAGGGGCAGCAGAAGGAAAAGAGCCAATGGCACAAGCGAGGACCAGCTGACGTTACTGGGACACGGTTACTAAGCAGGAGGTACCTGTGCTCCAAAGCACTACCAAGGACCAGCAGACGTTGCTGGAACTCAGATACCGAGATGGAGGCACCTAGGCCAAAGTCACTGCGGAGAACCAGCTGACGGTACTGGAACCCGGACGGGTAGCAGAAGGTACAAGAGCCAATGCAAGTAACGAGGACCAGCTGACTGTGCTGGAACCCGGAGGGGCAGCAGAAGGAAAAGAGCCAATGGCACAACCGAGGACCAGCTGACGTTACTGGGACATGGTTACTAAGCAGGAGGTACCTGTGCTCCAAAGCACTACCAAGGACCAGCAGACGTTGCTGGAACTCGGATACCGAGATGGAGGCACCTAGGCCAAAGGCACTGCGGAGAACCAGCTGACGGTACTGGAACCCGGACGGGTAGCAGAAGGTACAAGACCAATGCAAGTAACGAGGACCAGCTGACTGTGCTGGAACCCGGAGGGGCAGCAGAAGGAAAGAGCCAATGGCACAACCGAGGACCAGCTGACGTTACTGGGACACGGTTAGGCACCTAGGCCAAAGGCACTGCGGAGAGCCAGCTGAGGGTACTGGAACCGGACGGGTAGCAGAAGGTACCCATGAAATTTAAGTTGACAGGCCGCGAGCCGGCCGCAGTTACCGAATCCCACAGTACTACAGTGGGTGATTGTCCTATTGTCACAACGGAAACAGCCTTTATTTGCATATCCCGCAGCACACATAGGAAGCACCTAAACTCCAAGCACCATAGAGTCGGCTAACCCGACCGCAACACGACAGGACAACTTATTGGAGGCTAAGTGACGTTTACACTGACAGGAAACAGATGGCGTGCTGTAACCAGTCTGGGCAGGAGTGAGTACCCGTGCCAATGACACTTCCGACAACTGGCGGTGTTGAAGCCCAGGGATGAGAAGATAACAGGGTGGAGGCAGCATGACTTTTTGCCGTTCACACAACAGGGGAACAGCTGACATTACTGAACCCCAGTAACACAGGAGCAAGTGTTTACTGTGATAACAGCACTTCCGAGAAACAACTGGCGGTGTTGTAGCCAGGGATGAGAAGAGAACATGGTGGAGGCAGCAGGACTTTTTGCCGTACACACAGCAGGGGAACAGCTGACATTACTGAACCCCAGTAACACAGGAGCAAGTGTTTACTGTGCTAACAGCACTTCCGAGCAACAACTGGCGGTGTTGTAGCCCAGGGATGAGAAGAGAACATGGTGGAGGCAGCAGGACTTTTTGCCGTTACACACAGCAGGGGAACAGCTGACATTACTGAACCCCAGTAACACAGGAGCAAGTGTTTACTGTGCTAACAGCACTTCCGAGCAACAACTGGCGGTGTTGGAGCCCAGGGTCAAGGAGGATGTTTAAATACTATATCAAGTATTTTCCTTGTTACGTGTCAATTAAAAATGTCTATACTCCAAACAAGAAAAATATAACCTTTAGTACCATAAGATGATGATTTTACTTAAAAAAATATATGTAAATTAATAATTTACAAACATAAACGCATACATTAACATGTTGAAAAGCAATGCAAACCACAATTAAAATAGGTTAAATAATCTGCTATAGGTTTAAAATAAAAGCATACAAGTACATATCAGAATCCATTAATGATGGCTAAGTAACAGTATGTACACCATTTTTATTGTGTAGACAGTGAATGGCTGACTTAAAAACATAATCAGCATTACAAGTTATCTTTGACATTCATAAAACTTTACATTTGGTGAATAATATCACTAAAATTTTTTCAAAAATATCTAAAATTTCCATCATGTAATACTGATAATATGTGCCAATCATTTATATTAACAAACAAAAAATTTAAAAAGTGCATAGTGCAGAGTGAATACAGATATTTATGCCTGACTGTGGACTTGCAAGCATGACAACGGATAGATAAGGTATATATAGATGAGACTGCATAGCCACAGATGGTGAATGGCGATGTAATACTGTACCTCAATAAAGTGTGCGTTACTACTACATCCTTTTTTTTATATAGCTTTATAAAAGGTTACGTGCATGTATGGTTGCGCCTTTGTTTGGACGCACAGACTGGCTTCCTGCTGTGATGCGTTGGGTATTGGAGCGTCTGTACGTCTTATGACGCAGACTAACATTCACGGTGCGCATCGTTCATCATCGCAAGCGTACCGACAACACAAAGGCGTTGTCATGACTGCTTTACTCAGTAAACATGCACCTATGATGAAACATACACGCATGTGCCCTATTACATAACAAGCTACAAGAAAAACGAGTGTGAGGTGTGACACAGCTGTTTTGTTAAGGTACAGTATTATATCGACATTGTACAGGTGTCCTATTCAGTCTGATAAATAGATATCATTCACCTATTCTATCAGTTGTCGTTCTTTCAGCACAACTTACAGGTATATATTTTGCTATTGTGACTATGCACTATTGACTTTACCAAGGTAATGCATGATTTTTGTTAGCGATTATCATGTTTACATGAAGGACCTTTATGATATGGGCTGTTAACTTTCTAATTAAATTTGTATTTTTTAAAATGACACAAATATAAGTAATGTTGAAGAGGACTATTCCTACATGCATTGTTTGCACAATATTACAGGTGTACATCACGTCCCTTAATCAACATTGGATTATTATATTTACTTGTATGCTTTTATTTAAAAGGCAAGAACACTGAAGTATAACCTTCGCACTGCAGCAGTTGTCAAAGTTCAACCCACATTATGCACTTCCAACATTGCAGCATTTGAGTCATGATGATGTGAGTTGGATTTGTCAAAGCTATGGAGTGACAAGGTTGACCATCAGTATCCTATAGCATAAGTAGGCTTTTGTGTTTGCATTTGTTTTCGACATGTGCATATCTGTAATAATATGTCACAATTATTTTGTTACAGATTTGTGACAAAGACTAATCATTTTATGGTTTTAAAGTTGACGTTTCAAATGTTTACAGCTTAGAAATCAGGGTGTAGCCTCATATCTATGTGTAGCACTAGACACTTTGACATGTCATGTTTTTTTCACCATGATTAGGTAGCTAGCAGTAATTTTTGCCGGACACACAGCAGGGGAACAGCAGGCGTTACTGAACCCCACAAACACATCAGCGATTGTTTTCATCTGTGCATCTAACACTTCTGAGCAGCAACTGGCGGTGTTGAAGCCCAGGGTCAAGGAGGGTGTAGGCAGAGGCCTAGTATGAGATGTTTGAAGTTGAAGTTGTAGTTAGCAGCAGTAATTTTTGCCAGACACACAGCAGGGGAACAGCAGGCGTTACTGAACCCCACAAACACATCAGCGATTGTTTTCATCTGTGCATCTAACACTTCTGAGCAGCAACTGGCGGTGTTGAAGCCCAGGGTCAAGGAGGGTGTAGGCAGAGGCCTAGTATGAGATGTTTGAAGTTGAAGTTGTAGTTAGCAGCAGTAATTTTTGCCAGACACACAGCAGGGGAACAGCAGGCGTTACTGAACCCCACAAACACATCAGCGATTGTTTTCATCTGTGCATCTAACACTTCTGAGCAGCAACTGGCGGTGTGTTGAAGCCCAGGGTCAAGGAGGGTGTAGGCAGAGGCCTAGTATGAGATGTTTGAAGTTGAAGTTGTAGTTAGCAGCAGTAATTTTTGCCAGACACACAGCAGGGGAACAGCAGGCGTTACTGAACCCCACAAACACATCAGCGATTGTTTTCATCTGTGCATCTAACACTTCTGAGCAGCAACTGGCGGTGTTGAAGCCCAGGGTCAAGGAGGGTGTAGGCAGAGGCCTAGTATGAGATGTTTGAAGTTGAAGTTGTAGTTAGCAGCAGTAATTTTTGCCAGACACACAGCAGGGGAACAGCAGGCGTTACTGAACCCCACAAACACATCAGCGATTGTTTTCATCTGTGCATCTAACACTTCTGAGCAGCAACTGGCGGTGTTGAAGCCCAGGGTCAAGGAGGGTGTAGGCAGAGGCCTAGTATGAGATGTTTGAAGTTGAAGTTGTAGTTAGCAGCAGTAATTTTTGCCAGACACACAGCAGGGGAACAGCAGGCGTTACTGAACCCCACAAACACATCAGCGATTGTTTTCATCTGTGCATCTAACACTTCTGAGCAGCAACTGGCGGTCTTGAAGCCCAGGGTCAAGGAGGGTGTAGGCATAAAATATTGAGTTATTGCCTTGTTACGTGGCCATTGCAAATGTATGTACTTCAAACAAGAATAAATGAAGTTTTACTAGGACAATAAAATGATGAATTTCAATTCCAAGAATAGAAAAATATTTATACTTGAGAGTCCTCTGTGGTTGATACCGTTTAATGGCTAATGAAAATATGGTAACAAATACCAAGCTTTCGAGACTACTCCGGTCTCTTCATCAGGCAAAGACTAAAACAAAAACTGAAGAATCACATTATTATATATACACAAGAGGACACAGGAATAGTGCAATAGGTAAGACAAGTGATGTGAAGCAGAAATGTCATTATGTCATTTTCCTTATCTAGGAACTGTTCCAATATTTTGTCATCCCTCTGTGATAATGACAGTTCTGCTAACGTCACTTACTTGTCATACCTATTGCACTATTCCTGTGTCCTGTTGTGTGTGTAGAAATATGTGATGCTTCATTTTTTGTTTTAGTCTTTGCCTGATGAAGAGACGTGAGTAGCCTCAAAAGCTTGCAATTTGTTACCATCTTTTCAGTTATCCATTCAAAGGTATCAACCACTGCGGACTCTCAAGTCTAAATATTTTTCAATCTACTGGCTAATACGGTACGAAGATACACATGTTTCCTAACTTCAAGAATAAAAATAAAGACACTGCAAATATAAACGCATATATGCACATGCCAACAAGAAATGGAACAACACACCACCCAAAAAATTGGTTACAAAATATAGTGTTGTAAATTTAAGAATAAAAGTCCATTTTTGTATTTATGAGTAATGCTTAAGGAATGCTATGTTAAACCATAACATAGTGAAGACAATGGATTTTGTAATAGTCACTCATCATCATCATCATTGCAATTTAGATGTGACAGTCACAGACATTTCAATTATTTAAGTTAATAAAATCGTTACTTTGTACAGCATGTATGACATGTCCAGCATGGACTCATCAATGTGATGACACAATAATGTACGATAAAAAATAACCATTTAAAAAAAAAAAATGCATTGTCACAATTTAAGTGTGTGCCTGCAAGTGTAGGTGAAAGAAAGGCTACGGATAGCAAAGGTATATTCTATGTCTGTATCAGACAGTGGACAGTCTCTGATGGGTAATGCCGATGTTATACTGTACGTCAATAAAGTCTGCGGCTGCAATCATGCATTTTTTGCTTGTACAGTGTTGAAGAGGGTAAAAGCATGTCTGGTTGCGCAAGGCTTTATCCGTCAACACTACCTTCCTACTGTCACGCGTAGGGTAGGGTAGCGTGTGTCTATTAGATGACTCTCTATAAAATGTGACCTTACGCAGCGTTATTCTGCCCTAGGGACGCCAAAAATACGACAGCAGTAATCATTTACTGTCTAATACTCCACCTATGACCACAAAAAAAGACGTTCCCTCTTTAACAATCTACAAGACTAACAAGCATAATGGTTGACGCTGACTTTATTGAGGTACAGTATTACATCGACATTGTCCATGAGTAACTATGCACTGTGATACCTATATACCATTATTAATTTATATCTGTTGTGGTTGTTTCAACAGCACTTGCAGGTTATAACTACCTATTGTCAGTATGCATGATGCACTTTCTAGATGTAATAATTTATTATTGCACATTATTACCAGGTTTAGATGCTGGCCATTTCATATATGGTGTGTGAAGTTACAGTTGGCATCAGTATGTGTATTTTATAATGTCTGTCATAAATAAAACTCGTGATGATGATGATGAGGATTTTATGATTCGTACATCCATTGACTGCATTATCTTACAGGTACAGATAAAGTTCCTTAAAAAGCATTAATTGATAAGTATGAAATGTACTTTTATGCATTAATTTCAAAAAGTGAAGACTATGTTTTAGTTTTTGTTACCATTTCTAATAGACATGTGCAGATATGCGCTGTGATGACAAATTATTATTTGTCCATATTTGTCATAAAAATTTATCATTCTAGGCCTGGAAAACTTCACAATTTCCTGTTTTAAGCATAACAATCAGGGTGACGGCTCTTCCCTATTTGGAGCATGTTCGACATGGGTTTTTCTGTGCATGTGTAGGGAACAGGAGACTTCTTGCCGGACACACAGCAGGGGAACAGCTGGCGTTACTGAACCCCACTAACACTATAGCTTGTGTATTGGTCTGTGGACACGACACTTCTGAGCAGCAACTGGCAGTGTTGTAGCCCAGGAGTAGAGTTCAGGTGGTAGAAAGATGAACATAACAGGAGACATGGATAACGTTGCGAACCAGTTATTTAATCTGAAAACGGACAGACAAATTCTGGCGAGATCCATGCCTTGTTCATTTTCAGAAAAGTAAGCCGGTCTACATTATCGGAGGATAGTCGCATGCGACGGTCTGTTAGTACACCACCTGCAGCACTAAAGACGCGCTCCGATAATACACTGGCAGCAGGGCAAGCCAGCACCTCCAATGCATACTGGCTAAGCTCTGGCCATGTATCCAGCTTAGAGACCCAAAACTTGAATGGGGAAGAGCCATCTGGGAGTACACTGAGAGGGAAAGACATGTAGTCTGTCACCATCTTACGGAAACGTTGCCTCCTGCTGACTGGAGCCGTCTCGGATGGTGTAGACATTTGTGGCGCTGCCACAAAACTTCGCCACATTTGGAACATACTGGTCTTGCCCTGTGCAGAGGCGCTGCTTGTGCTCCCTCTTGTTGCAGAGCTGTCTCCACTGCCTCGACGCACAGAGCTGCTTTGTAAAGCAGTAGCAGCAGCAGTGCTCTCGGCTGGAATGGAGAACATTATGGATTGCACCAGTGTGTCTTGGTACTCCCCATTTTACGCTCCCGGTTCAACGGTGTGATGAGGCTTTGTAAGTTGTCCCGGTAGCGAGGGTCTAGGAGGGTGTACACCCAATAATCAGACGTGGTGAGAATGTGGGCGATGCGGCGGTCGTTTCTCAGGCACTGCAGCATGAAATCAACCATGTGCTGCAGACTCCCAACTGGCCAAGAAACGCTGTCCCTTGCAAGAGGCGTCATCTCTGCCTGCTCTGCATCACCCCACCCTCGCTCTACATACTGACTAGAGCGTTGTGTACCTCCCTCTGGAGCGATGTCTTCCTCCTCCATTGACTCCTCCTCATCCTCCTCACAAAGTGAGCCATGCCCAGCCCTTTGTGAGGAACCACGTTGCGCTGACTGTCCAGAAGGTGATGGAATTTGTGACTCCTCATCCTCCACCTCTTCCAAAACCTCATCCCTTAGTGCTTGCAGTGTTTTTTGAAGCAGGCAGATAAGGGGGACAGTCAGGCTGACTAGTGCATCATCTGCACTCGCCATCCGCGTTGACTCATCAAACGCACGCAAAACGTGGCAGATGTCCTTCATAGAGGCCCACTCAGTAGTGGTGAAGTGTGAACGGCGCAAATTGCGAGTTGATTGCGCCTGATGCAGCTGATACTCCATTACTGCTGGCTGCTGCTCACACAACCGCTCCAACTTATGTAACGTGAAATTCCACCTGGTGGGTACGTCACATATGATGCGATGTTCAGGAAGGCGAAATCTGCGTTGCAGAGCTGCAATGCGCGATCTGGCCATGCTGGAACGTCGCAAGTGAGCGCACTCTAGGCGGACCTTGTGCAGCAGTGCATCAAGATCCGGATAGTCCCTCAAAAAACTCTGCACGACCAAGTTGAGCACATGTGCCAGACATGGTATGTGAGTGAGGTTGCCAAGGCCCAGAGCTGCCACCAGATTTCGGCCATTGTCACACACTACCAAGCCTGGCTGGAGATTTGCTGGCAAAAACCACACGTCGCTCTCCTGCTTGATGGCATTCCAGAGCTCCTGCGCTGTGTGGCTTCGATTCCCCATGGAAATTAATTTCAGGACGGCCTGTTGACGTTTGGCCACGGCTATGCTCATATCGGTCGCATCAGGTAAGCGTTCACGGGTCCATGTGGAGGTAGACCGTGACGGCTCCTGCAGCGATGATTCTGAGGAACTGGAGTAGGAGGAGGAGTCAATGTGGACAGACTTGATTCATGCAATCCTGGAGTTGGCAGAACACGTACAGCGCCACTCGCAAGATCTGTACCCGGCTCCACAACATTGACCCAATGGGCAGTGAGGGAAAGGTATCGTCCCTGGCCATGGGTACTGGTCCACGCATCGGTGGTCAGGTGGACCTTGCTACTGACGGCGTTTAGTAGCGCATGTTTAATTTTTCCCTCAACATGCTTTTGCAGACCAGGGACGGCTTGCCTGCTGAAATAAAATCGGCTGGGCACATTGTATTGTGGGACTGCCAATGCCATTAAGTTACGGAAACTGTCAGTCTCCACCAGCCTGAATGACAGCATTTCAAGGGACAGGAGTTTTGCAGTGCCAGCATTCAGAGCCTGTGCTCGTGGATGGTTTGCCGAGTATGGCCGTCTTTTACCCCATGCCTGTGCTACCGATGGCTGTTTTGTGGTATGGGAGTGTGAGGATGACAGGGAACTTGCAGCTGTGGGTGGAATAAAACAGGGTCTCTGGACAACAGTGACAGAGGTTCTTCCATGGCGATCCTGTGAGGAAGCCGAACCAGCTGTGTGTGAGCTGGAGGAAGAGGCTCCAACACGAGCTGAAGATGTAGGTACTGCTGTAGGTTGGCCTACATCTCCAGTGTGTCTTTGTAACTCAACCACGTGCTTTGACCGCACATGTTTCCACATATTTGTGGTATTAAGGTTACTGACACTTTTACCTCTTTTTACTTTTTGATTAAACAGCTTGCATTTGACATAGCAAATATCATCTGCAAGTGTGTCAAAAAAGGACCACGCAGTGCAAGTCCTGGGAGCGCCCGTTTTGGCTGTTGGAGTGAACTGCTACGAACGGGTGCCAAACTGGAGGCTACAGGCAACCGAGTCTGCAGCCTACCTCTCCCTACTGTTTGGACCGTTGGGGCAATCTCTTCCTCAGAGCTGCTACCACCACCTTCCTGTTCCTCACGCCATGTTGGGTCTTGGACCTCATCATCTCCACTACCCTCTTCCAACACCTGCTGCTGTTGGGTGGTCTGGCCAGCACCATGCTCAACAGAAACTGGCACCTGAGTCTCATCATCATCAGATGCGTTCTGCGGTGTGCTGACCATCGGCACTGGCTCACCCGCCTCTTCACATTCAGAGAGACACAGCTGTTGCGCATCACTGCATACTGGCTCTTCTTCACATTCCAGAATGCTGCTTGGCTGGGCCCCTGTTTGCAAGCCAACAGATTCTGAGAACAGAATCAGAGACTCAGCTGGCTCCAGTTCAGAACTCTCTGACTGCCTGGGCAATTTGGCAGGCGGTGAAGAGACAGATGGTTGTTCAACAGTGCTGTGGTCCTGAGAGGAGGTGGAAGCAATTGAAGTCGATGCATTGGCTGCCATCCAACCAACAACGGCTTCAATTTGTTCTTCCCGCAGCAGGGGGGTACGCTGAGCTCCTACAAAACTGTGCATAAAGAAACGCTCACGGGAAAAACTGGTGGATGCTGTGTCACTGGGTGCGGCAGCAGCCACAGAATCCCCACGTCCTCTCCCTGCTGAAACTCCACGGCCACGACCACGTGCCTTACTCCCTGCCTTCTTCATCTTGGTAGATTGATAAAGAAAGTCAGAAAAGTTAAAAGGCCTAAGTGTGGTTATTCCTCAGAGACTGCAGTGAACACTGCAGACAACTGTTCAGTAGCTGTGAAAGGCCCCTTTGTGTACTTCTATAGTGTTTGCAACCAATGTATTGTATACGGATTGAAGCGCGTCACACTAATAGATTAGATTTTTTTCAAATATAATGGAGCAGCACCAATTAGAGAAAAATGTGAATTATGAGGCAGTGACACACGCTCAGCAGACTACATCCAGCAGTGGTTGAAGAACTAACTGGAGCGTAATCTGCACTCAAAAAATGAAAAGCTCACAGACTACAGTGAACACTGCAGACAACTGTTCAGTAGCTGTGAAAGGCCCCTTTGTGTACTTCTATAGTGTTTGCAACCAATGTATTGTATACGGATGGAAGCGCGTCACACTAATAGATTAGATTTTTTTCAAATATAATGGAGCAGCACCAATTAGAGAAAAATGTGAAGGATGAGGCAGTGACACACGCTCAGCAGACTACAACCAGCAGTGGTTGAAGAACTAACTGGAGCGTAATCTGCACTCAATAAATGAAAAAGCTCACAGACTACAGTGAACACTGCAGACAACTGTTCAGTAGCTGTGAAAGGCCCCTTTGTTTACTTCTATAGTGTTTGCAACCAATGTATTGTATACGGATGGAAGCGCGTCACACTAATAGATTAGATTTTTTTCAAATATAATGGAGCAGCACCAATTAGAGAAAAATGTGAAGGATGAGGCAGTGACACACGCTCAGCAGACTACAACCAGCAGTGGTTAAAGAACTAACTGGAGCGTGATCTGCACTCAAAAATCAAAACCTCACAGACTGCAGTGAACACTGAAACACAACTGTTCACTATCTGTGAAAGGCTCCTTTCTGTACTTCTATAGTGTTTGCAACCAATGTATTGTATACGGATGGAAGCGCGTCACACTAATAGATTAGATTTTTTTAAAATATAATGGAGCTGCACCAATTAGAGAAAAATGTGAAGGATGAGGCAGTGACACACGCTCAGCAGACTACAACCAGCAGTGGTTGAAGAACTAACTGGAGCGTGATCTGCACTCAAAAAATCAAAACCTCACAGACTGCAGTGAACACTGAAACACAACTGTTCACTATCTGTGAAAGGCTCCTTTCTGTACTTCTATAGTGTTTGCAACCAATGTATTGTATACGGATGGAAGCGCGTCACACTAATAGATTAGATTTTTTTCAAATATAATGGAGCAGCACCAATTAGAGAAAAATGTGAAGGATGAGGCAGTGACACACGCTCAGCAGACTACAACCAGCAGTGGTTGAAGAACTAACTGGAGCGTGATCTGCACTCAAAAAATCAAAACCTCACAGACTGCAGTGAACACTGAAACACAACTGTTCACTATCTGTGAAAGGCTCCTTTCTGTACTTCTATAGTGTTTGCAACCAATGTATTGTATACGGATGGAAGCGCGTCACACTAATAGATTAGATTTTTTTCAAATATAATGGAGCTGCACCAATTAGAGAAAAATGTGAAGGATGAGGCAGTGACACACCTCAGCAGACTACAACCAGCAGTGGTTGAAGAACTAACTGGAGCGTGATCTGCACTCAAAAAATCAAAACCTCACAGACTGCAGTGAACACTGAAACACAACTGTTCACTATCTGTGAAAGGCTCCTTTCTGTACTTCTATAGTGTTTGCAACCAATGTATTGTATACGGATGGAAGCGCGTCACACTAATAGATTAGATTTTTTTCAAATATAATGGAGCTGCACCAATTAGAGAAAAATGTGAAGGATGAGGCAGTGACACACGCTCAGCAGACTACAACCAGCAGTGGTTGAAGAACTAACTGGAGCGTGATCTGCACTCAAAAAATCAAAACCTCACAGACTGCAGTGAACACTGAAACACAACTGTTCACTATCTGTGAAAGGCTCTTTTCTGTACTTCTATAGTGTTTGCAACCAATGTATTGTATACGGATGGAAGCGCGTCACACTAATAGATTAGATTTTTTTAAATATAATGGAGCTGCACCAATTAGAGAAAAATGTGAAGGATGAGGCAGTGACACACGCTCAGCAGACTACAACCAGCAGTGGTTGAAGAACTAACTGGAGCGTGATCTGCACTCAAAAAATCAAAACCTCACAGACTGCAGTGAACACTGAAACACAACTGTTCACTATCTGTGAAAGGCTCCTTTCTGTACCTCTATAGTGTTTGCAACCAATGTATTGTATACGGATGGAAGGCGTCACACTAATAGATTAGATTTTTTTCAAATATAATGGAGCAGCACCAATTAGAGAATAAATGTGAAGGAGATGCAGTGACACACGCTCAGCAGACTACAACCAGCAGTGGTTGAAGAACTAACTGGAGCGTGATCTGCACTCAACAAATCAAAACCTCACAGATGCAGTGAACACTGAAACACAACTGTTCACTATCTGTGGAAAAGCTCCTTTCTGTACTTCATAGTGTTTGCAACAATTGTATTGTATACGGATGGAAGAGCGTCACATTAATAGATAGATTTTTTTAAATATAATGGAGCTGCACCAATTCCACAAATAAATATAAAAAAAATGTCAGTGAGTGACATGTGCAGATGCCTACAGACAGCGTTGGATGCAGAGCAAACTGCAGCGTCACCTGCACTCTCACACACACACCTTGCACAGAGCTGTTAAAACAACACTGCAAGGCAAAAGGAAGCTTTACACAGCGGTTGGTAAACTAGCCTGCCTAAAGCAAAGTACACAAAATCGCCATCTCTAACTGTCCCTCAGAGTCAGCAGAGCAGCGTTCTGTCCCTATCTGAATTCACAGCACAGTGACGCTAAAATGGCGGCGGCTCCTTTTATAGTGCATTCTGACATCATTTCAGCAGCCAATCACAGCCATGCCATTAATTAAGATGATCGCAGCATTACAGGATGTGCCCACACTTCATAAGATTCCTCATTGGCTGACTAAAATCACATTGCCTCTCAAAGAATTATGGAACTTCCGATTCCGGTATACGATATTGGAAAAATATCGGAACTAAGTATCGGAATTCCGATACAGCGAATATCGGCCGATACCCGATGCTTGCGGTATCGGAATGCTCAACACTACTGCTTAGTCTTCTTCTGCTTATAATTTACAGCATATATTTTGCTCTTCATTTTGTTCTTATTTTTCATGTTCTTCTGCTTTTTGATCTTCTGCTTATTGTTCTTCTGTCTCTTGTTCGGAATCTTGTAGTTTGTCTTAACCTTCTTTGTCCTGTTGGTGATCTTCTTCTGGGTAATCTTTTATTTCCTCTTTGTGATGGTGTTCAGGCTGGTTGGCTTGATGCTCGTCGTCCTTGTGGTTGTCATCTTCTTCGGGGTGGTCTTTACGGTTGTCTAACTTCCGAGAACCAGCTGATGTTACTGAAACCCGGACGGGTATCAGATGGTACAACAGACAATGGAAGTAACGAGGACCAGCTGACTGTGCTGGAACCCGGAGGGGCAGCAGAAGGAAAAGAGCCAATGGCACAACCGAGGACCAGCTGACGTTACTGGGACACGGTTACTAAGCAGGAGGTACCTGTGCTCAAAAGCACTACCAAGGACCAGCAGACGTTGCTGGAACTCGGATACCGAACTGGAGGCACCGAGGCCAAAGGCACTGCGGAGAACCAGTTGACGGTACTGGAACCCGGACGGGTATCAGAAGGTACAAGAGCCAATGCAAGTAACGAGGACCAGCTGACTGTGCTGGAACCCGGAGGGGCAGCAGAAGGAAAAGAGCCAATGGCACAACCGAGGACCAGCTGACGTTACTGGGACACAGTTACTAAGCAGGAGGTACCTGTGCTCAAAAGCACTACCAAGGACCAGCAGACGTTGCTGGAACTCGGATACCGACATGGAGGCACCGAGGCCAAAGGCACTCGGAGAACCAGCTGACGGTACTGGAACCCGGACGGGTACCATAAGGCACCCATGAAAATGTAAGTTGACAGGCCGCAAGCTGTCCGCAGTTACCGAATCACACAGTCCTACAGTGGGTGCTTGTCCTATTGTCACAACGGAAACAGACTTTATTTAGATATCCCACAGCACACATAGGAATCACCTAAACTGCAGGCACCATAGAGTCGGCTAACCCGAATGCAACACGACAGGACAACTTATTGGAGGCTATTTAACGTTGACACTGCCAGTAAACAGCTGTCGTGCTGTAACCAGGCTGGGCAGGAGTCAGTACCCGTGCCAATTACTTCCGAGCAACAACTGGCGGTGTTGGAGCCCAGGGATGAGAGGAGGACAGGGTGGAGGCAGCATGACTTTTTGGCGTACACACAGCAGGGGAACAGCTGACGTTACTGAACCCCAGTAAACAGGAGCAAGTGCTGACTGTGCTAACAGCACTTCCGAGCGTTCCTTTATGTGCACTTTAGTAGGAGGTCAGCGTACCCCCCTGCTGCGGGAAGAACAAATTGAAGCCGTTGTTGCTTGGATGGCAGCCAATGCATCGACTTCAATTGCTTCCACCTCCTCTCAGGAACACAGCACTGTTGAGCAACCATCTGTCTCTTCACCGCCTGCCAAATTGCCCAGGCAGTCAGACAGTTCTGTACAGGATCCAGCTGAGTCTCTGCTTCTGTTCTCAGAATCTGTTGGCTTGCAAACAGGGGCCCAGCCAAGCAGCATTCTGGAATGTGAAGAAGAGGGAGTATGCAGTGATGCGCTACAGCTGTGTCTCTCAGAATCTGAAGAGGCGGGTGAGCCAGTGCCGATGCTCAGCACACCGCAGAACGCATCTGATGATGATGAGACTCAGGTGCCAGTTTCTGTTGAGCATGGTGCTGGCCAGACCACCCAACAGCAGCAGGTTTTGGAAGAGGGTAGTGGAGATGATGAGGTCCAAGTCCCAACATGGCGTGAGGAACAGGAAGGTGGTGGGAGCAGCTCTGAGGAAGAGATTGCCCCAACGGTACAAACAGGAGGGAGAGTTAGGCTGCAGACTCGGTTGACTGTAGCCTCCAGTTTGGAACCTGTTCGGAGCAGTTCTCTTCCAAAAGTCAAAACGGGCGCTCCCAGGACTTGCACTGCGTGGTCCTTTTTTGACACACTTGCAGATGATATTTGCTATGTGAAATGCAAGCTGTGCAATCTAAAAGTAAAAACAGGTAAAAGTGTCAGTAACGTCAATACCAGTAATATTATTAATATTATAGATTTTAATAGCGCCATTTATTCCATGGCGCTTTACATGTGAAGAGGGGCAAATATAGACAATTACAGTAAACATGAGCAATACAAGGCACACACAAGTACAGAAGGAGAGAGGACCCAGCCCGCGAGGGCTCACAATCTACAGGGGTGGTTGAGGATACACTAGGAGAGGGAAGAGCTGATCGTGTGGTGGTTCAGTAGACTGATGATCATTGCAGGTTGTAGGCTTGTCGGAAGAGGTGGAAATATGTGCAAACATGTGGGTACAAAGCACGTAGTTGAGTTACAAAGACACACTGGAGATGTAGGCCAACCTACAGCAGCACCTACATCTTCAGGTCGTGTCGGAGCCTCTTCCTCCAGCTGACACACAGCTGGTTCGGCTTTCTCACAGGATCGCCATAGAAGAACCTCGGTCAATGTTGTCCAGAGACAAAGTGTTATTCCACCCACAAAAGCAATTTCCCTGTCATCCCCACAAAACCCAGGCCACAAAAAAAGGCCATCGGTCCCAAACAGGCATGGGAAAAAAAAGAGGGCCCATACCGGCAAACCATCCACGAGCACAGGCTCTGAATGCGGGCCCATTGCAAAACCCTGTCCCTTAAAAATGCTTGTCTTCAGGCTGGTGGAGACTGACATTTTCCGAAACTAAATGGAAAATTGGCAGTCCCACAATACAATCCCCCCAAACCTTTTTTTAAATTTCAGCAGGCCCCCCCCCCCTGGCTGCAAAAGCATGTGGGAAAAAAAAACATGCCAAACTAAAACCCTTTTTTAGCAACCCAAAACCTGACCACCGTTCTTGGACCAACCCTTTTTGGGCCAAAAGGGAAAAAACCCTTTTTCCCTCAAAAACAAGGCCCCCTTTGAAAAAGGGGGGCCCCCCAACCCCCTTAAAGTCCCCTTATTTTCCCCCAAAACCCAAAGGGGTTGCGGGAAAATCCCAAATTTGGGGGAAAAAATTGGGGACCCTCCTAAAAAAACCATTTTAAAAAAAAAATTTTGGCCTAAAAAAAGCCGCACGGTTTCCCCTTACCCCCCCGGAAGTTTTAAAAAAATAATCAATGAATCCAAAACCCAAAACCCGGGCCCCTTTAAAAAGGGGAAAAATTTTTTTTCGGGAAAAATAAAAAAAACCCCTTAACAAAAAAAAATTTAAAAGGGCCAAAAACCCCCCCTCCCCTTTTTAGGTTAAAATTTTCCCCGGGGTTTTGGGGAGCCGTACGGGTTTAAAAAAAATTTTGGGCAATTTAAAAATTTTTACCCCTTTTGGGGGGTTTTTAAATTGGGTAAAAGGGCAGGGCCCCCAAAAAAACCCCCCAATTTTACCGGGGCCCCCTTTGGGCCGGGCCCCCAAATGCCCGGGCCCCCAAAAATTAAAAGGGGAAAATTTAAAAACCCCCGGGTTTAAAAATTGGCCAAAAAAAAAGGGAAGGAGGGGGTTTTTTTGGGGGGAAAGGGAAAGGAAATTGGTAGGGGGGGGAAAAATTTGGCCAAACCTCCCCCCCCCCCAAAACCCCCTTTGTTTAAGGGTTGGGAAATTTTTGGGGAAAACTATCCATCTTGGAGCAGGGGGGCCTTGAAACCCCCCCAAAAAACCCCGGGTTTTCCCCACAGGGCCAACGTAAAGAGAGTTTTTCAAAATTTTTCAAAATTTACCTTTCATGAACCCCTTGGAACCCAAGGGACGAAAACCCCAAGGGAACCCTTTAAATAAATGTTTTGGGGGTTTTTGTTGATGGAGGGGGACGGTTGGGGGATGGGGGACCAGGGGAGATTTTTCCCCAAAAATTTCAATAGGAGGGGAAAAAAATAATAAATTTTTTTTATTAAAAATTTGGTTTTTAAAAAGTTTGTTTCCCCTTTTTTGTTGAGAATTCCGCCCCCCGCAAGTGGGGGGATCGGCCGAAAACCCTTTTTAAAAGGGGGAATTCCGATACTTAATTCCGATCCTTTTTCCCATATCGTCCCCCGGGGAATCGGAAGTTCCCAAAAATTTTTTTGAGAGGCAATGTGATTTTTTCACCCAAAGGAATCCTACGAAGTTGGGCAAAACCCCTTTTTAAAAAGCTGCGGTCATTTTAAAAATAAGGCATGGGGATTGGCCCCGGAAATGAGGGGAAAACCCCCTATAAAAAAGGGGGGCCCCCCCCATTTTAAAAACGTCACTGTGCGGGAACCCAAAAGGGGGGAGAACCTCCCGCTAACTTTTGGGGGGCAGTTACAATTGCATTTTTTTTTTATTTTCTGTGCTTGGGGAAAAGGGAAAATTTAACCACCCTTTTAAAGCTTCATTTTGCCAGTTTTTTTTTTAAACAGCTCTGTGCAAGGTGTGTGTTTTGAAGTGCAGGGGACCCTCAGTTTGCCTCCCCCCCCCGCTGTTTGTGGGGATCTGCACGGCCACTGACTTTTTTTTTTTATTTTATTTGGGGGAAAATTTTTGGGGGGCCCCCATTATATTAAAAAAAAAAAAAACTATTAGTGTGACTGCTTCCATCCGTATAAAAATTTTTTGGGTTTTTGCAAACACTATAGAACTAAAAAAAGGGAAGCTTTTCCCAATAGTAAAAAATTTTGTTTTCAGTGTTCACTGCGCCCTGGGGGGTTTTTTTTTTTTTTATTGACCCCCCAGTTTCCCCCCTCCGGGTTAGTTTTTTTTTCCAACCCCTTTTTGGCCTTTTAAAAAAGGCCCCTTCCCGGGCCCCCGGGGGTTTTTCCCTTTTCCCCTTTTTTTCCCCTTTTTTTTCCCCCCTTTTTCCCTTCAAATTTTTTTGGTGTTTTTTTCCATTTTAGGGGAAAAAAAATTTTTAATCTTTTAGGTGACCGTTTTCCATCCGTATACAATACATTGGTTGCAAACACTATAGAACTAAAAAAAAGGGAGCTTTTAAAAAAATAGAAATTTTTTTTGGTGTTTCAGTGTTCGGGGGCAGCTGTGAGGTTTTTAATTTTTTGAGTGCAGATCACGCTCCATTATTCTTCAAACCACGCCCGGTTTTTTTTTTCCTGCGGGGGTTTTGGGGTCACTGCCCCCCCCCTTTTCTTTTTTTTTCCCTTTTTAAATTTTGGTGTTTTTTTCCATTTTAGTGGAAAAAAATCTAATTTAATTAGTGTGACGCGCTTCCATCCGAAAAAACAAAAAAATGGTTGCAAACACTATAAAAACTAAAAAAAGGGAAAACCCTTTTTCACAAAAAATAAAGGGGGTTTTGTGTTTCATGTTCACAAAAAAGTCTGAGAGGTTTTAATTTTTTGAGATGCAGTCACGC
This sequence comes from Oophaga sylvatica, assembly GCA_033576555.1. Classification (NCBI taxonomy): domain Eukaryota; kingdom Metazoa; phylum Chordata; class Amphibia; order Anura; family Dendrobatidae; genus Oophaga; species Oophaga sylvatica. The sequence goes on along the minus strand of JARQOD010005199.1, from coordinate 8,972 downwards.
CCCTTTTTTAGTTCTTCAACCCCCCCCCGGGGTTTTTAGTCTGCGGGGGCGGGGGGTAAAACGTCCTCCCTCCAAAAATTTTTTTATCTCTAATTGGTGCTGCCCCATTTTATTTGGAAAAAAACAATCTAAAAGTGTGACGCGCTTCCAAAACAAAAAAAATTTACATTGGCCCCCAAACACTATAAAACTACACAAAGGTTTTTTTAAACAAAAATTTTTTAAATATTGTTTTTCATTTTTCCATTTCCCCCCTTTTTAGGTTTTGTTTTTTTGAGTGCAGATCCCCTCCATTTATTTTTTTCCCCAACCACTGCCGGTTGTATCTGCTGCGTGTGTCACTGCCTCATCCTTACATTTTTCTCTAATTGGTGTTTTTTTCCATTTTAGGGGAAAAAAAAAAAATCTATTGGGGGAAAAACGCGCTTCCATTTTTTATACAAACATTTGGGTTTTTAAAAACCACTAAAAGAACTACACAAAGGAGTTTTTTAAACAGATAGGGGAATATTTTTGTTTCAGTGGTTCACTGTCCCCCTGGTTTTTTTCATTTTGTAGTGCAGTTTAACCCCCCTTTTTTGTCTTAAACCACTCCCGGGTTGTAGTCTCCTGAGCGTGTGTCACTCCTCACCCTTTCCCCTTTTTTTTCAAAAATTTTTTGCTGCTCCCTTTTAGTGGAAAAAAAACAATTTTTTGGGGTGACCCCTTTTTTCCATCCGTAAAAAATTTTACTTTTGGTTAAAACACTATAGAACTACACAAAGGGGCCTTTCCCAGATACGGGGAAAAATTTTTTTGGGGGGGGGGTTCATTTAGCCTGGGGGGAAAAAACCACACGGGGGCCCCTTAACTTTTTCACTTTCTTTATAAATCTACCAAGATGAAGAAGTCATGAGTAAAAACGTGGTGGGGGTCGGGGGGCCCGGGGTTTTTTTGCGCGGGAGGGGACGTGGGATTCGTGGCTTGCGGCCCGCACCCATGACACACCCCCACCTTTTTCCCCTGAGTTTCCTTTAAAAACCCCACTTTTGTGGGAGCTGGGGGACCCCCCGCGCGTGAAGAACAAATTGAACCGTTTTTTGGGGGGATGGCCCCAAAATGAAATCGACTTCAATACCTTCCACCCCTCCGGGACCACGCACTGTTGAACAACCACACCCTCTTCCCCCCCCCCAAAAAATTCCCCAGGCGTCATAAAAGCTCTGAAAAAGGACCAGCGCCCCCTCTGTTTTCTGTTCAAAAAATTTTTTGGCGGGAAAAAAGGGGGGCCCAGCCAAGCAGCTTTTTTGGAATTTAAGAAGAGGCATATGAAATGATGGGGGCAACAGTTTGTGTCTCCCCTAAATCTAAAGGGGGCGGGGACCAGTGCCGAGGGTCCAGCACACCGAAAAACGCATCTAAAAAAATTTATGAGCCCCTCACCCCCCCTTTTTTCCTGTTGAGGGGGGTTTTTTTGGCCAGACCCCCCAAACAACAGCGGGTTTTTGGGAAAAGGGGTTTTTGGGGGAATGAGGGGCCCCCGGGCCCCCCAAACCCCTTGGCGGGGGGAACAGGAAGGGGGGGGGACCCGCTCTGAAAAGTTCCCCAAGGGCCCAAAAAAAAAGGGGAAGGTGGGCTGCAGACTCGCTTGCCTGACCCCCTTTTTTGGCACCCGTTGGGAAAAAAATTCCCCTTTTTTCCCCAAACCCCCCAAAAACCGGGCGCGTCCCGGGACTTGTTTCTGCTCCCCCTTTTTTTTGAATTTTTTTTGCGGGATGATTTTGTTTTTTCCCCAAATGCAAGCTTTTAAAAAAAAAAAATTTTAAAAGGGGAAAAAAAAAGGGGGTAAAAAACCTTTTAAAAAAAACCAAATATGTGGAAACATGGGGGGTCAAAGCACTTTGTTGGTTCCAAAGACACGGGGGAGATGTAGCCAACCCCCAGCAGCACCTACATCTTCACCCCTTTTTTTGGACCCCCCTTCCCTTTTCCAAAATTCCACACCCCAGCTAAAAAAGGTTTTTCCCAAAAAAGGTTTTCGCCAGGGAAAAAAACCTCGTAACTGTTTTCCAGAGACACAGTGTTATTCCCCCCACAGGTGCTTTTTCCCTGTCATCCCACCCCCCCGGGGGCCAAAAAACCCCCCCCACGGTACGGGGGCCAGGGAAAAAAGGGGGGGGCCATACTAAAAAACCCCCATCCACGAGAAAAAGGAAAAATTTTTTTCCCCAATTAAAAAAACCCCCCCCCTTTTGAAATGCTAAAAATTCGGGCGGGTGGAGATTTAACATTTTTCCAAAAATTTTAAAGGGCCCTTGGCAGTCCCACAAAAAAATTTTGCCCACCTTTTTTTTAAAAACAGGCAAGCCTCCCGGGTCTGCAAAAGCATTTGAGGCAAAAATTAAACATGCTTTTAATAAACCCGTCAGTAGCAAGGCCCCACCTGACCACCGATCGGGACCAGTCCCCATGGGGGGGGAAAACGATCCTTTCACTCACCCCCCTTGGGGGTGAATGGTGGCCCCCCGGGTACAGATCTTGCTAGTGGGGGGTTTTACGTTTTCCCCCCCAAAACCCCCAAAAGGAAAATTGAAAAATTTTAAAGAGTCTGCCCCCTTTTGATTTCCCCTCCTCCCCCCAGTTCCTCAAAACCCCCCCGCTGCGGGCCCCCGGGGCACGGTCTCCCTCCAGGGGGAAAACCTTTTTCCGTACCTGATCGCCCGATTAAAAACAGCCGTGGCCAAAAAACGGCAACGGGCCGCCCCAAAAAATTTTAAAATTCCCATGGGGAATCGAAAGCCACACACGCAGGGGGGGCCCGGAATGCCATCAAGCAGGAGAAAACGAGGGGGTGGTTTTTTTTGCCAGCGAATCCCCCCCCCGGGTTTTTAGTGTGTGACAAGGGCCCAAAAAACCCGGTGGGGGCTCGGGGCCCTTTTTCAACCCCCCAAAATTTTCCATGTCTGGCACATGGCTAAATTTTTGGTTTTGTGCAAGTTTTTTTGAGGATTTCCCGGGAAAATTTTTATGCACGGGGTTTAAAAAAGGGCCGCCTAGAGGGCGCTCCCTTGGACTTTCCCAAAAACATGGCCAGATCGCGATTGCAGCCCCCCGAAAAAGAAATTTGGGGGCCTTCCTAAAAATCGCATCAATTAAAAAACCCCCCGGTTTTAAATTCCCCCCCCCCTAGTTGGAGCGGTTGAGTGAGAGAAAACCCCATTTTTTTGGGGGTACACTGCCCCCGGGGCCCCAATCAACACGAAATTTGCGCCTCCACACTTCACCATTAAAAATTTGGGAAATATGAAGGACATTTTTCCAGTTTTGCGGCTTTTTATAAATCAACGCGGATGGCGGTGCAGATGGGCACTTTTACCCCCGACTGCCCCCCTTTAAATTTTTCCCCCTTTTAAAAAAAACGCAAGCAAAAGGGGGGGGTTTTTTGGGAAAGGGGGAGGATGAGGAGTCACAAAAATTTCCCTCACCTTCTGGAAATCCCCGCAACGGGTTTTCCCCCCAAAGGGGTGGCAGGGGTCACTTTTTGGGGGGGGGGAGGAGGGGAGTCCCAAAAAAGGGGGGGAAAAAAAAACGCCCAGAGGGGGGTCAAAAAACGCTCTAGTCTTTTTTAAAGCGAGGGTGGGGTATCAGAGCAGGCAAAAATAACCCCTTGCAGAGGAAACGGGTTCCCCTTTTTTAGTTTGGGGGGTGCAGCACAAAAGGGGGAAATTTTTATGCTGCGTGCCTAAGAAACCACCCCCCCCAAACGCCCACATTCTTTTTGACCCCCCGGGGGATTGGGTGTACACCCCCTTTGACCCCCGCTAAAAACCCCCGGGGAAAAGTCAAAAGCCTCAAACCCCAAAAAGTTGAAACCCGGGGGGAAAAAAAAGGGGGGGGAACCAAGACACACTGGTGCAACCCTAATGTTCAACCTTTTTTTTCCGAGAGCACTGCCCGCTGCTACTGCCTTTTTTAAAACCCGCTCTGTCTCAGGCAGTGTAGAGGTCTTTGGGGGCAAGAGGGAGCACACCAGTGGGGGGGCACAGGGGGAAAAAACCCGTATGTTTTAAAATGTGGCAAAGGGGTTTTTGGACGCCACAAAGGGGGAAAAACCCTCCAGAGGGCCCCCCCAGCGGGGGCAACCCAACCGACCCGGGGGGGGGGCAAATACTTGGCTTTGGGGCCCCCCCGATACCCCAATGGCTCTTTTTTCCCCATTCCCCAAAAATTTTTGGGGCTCTAACTGGGGGCATGGGGCCCAGCTTACCAGTAAAGCATTTTGGGGGGGGCTGGCTTGCCCCCCTTCCATGATTTTTCGGAAGGGGGCTTTTTGTCTGCAAGGGGGGGAAATAACCTACCGTCGCAGGGGGCTATCCTCCCCATAAAAGTAGAAAACCGGGGGCTTTTTCTGAAAATGAACAAGGCATGGTCTCGCCAGAATTTTTTTGTCCGTTTTTAGATTAAATAACTGGGGTTTTTCCCAAAAAATTTTTTCCCTGTCCCCCCGTTATTTTCACTTTTTACCACCCCGAACCTACCCCTTTCCCCGGGGGGGCCAAAAATGCCTTTTTTTCCAGAAGTGGGCGTGTCACAAACAAAAAAACAAAACCTACTGTTAGTGGGGTTCAGAACGCCAGCTGTTCCCCCGGTGTCAACGGCAAAAAATTTCCTGTTTTTCCCACACAAAAACAGGGGAAAAAAAACCCGAACCCCCAAAAAGCTTCCCCCAAAAAAGGGGAAATTTTCCCCCCCCCCTTTTCTTGTTTTGCTGAAAAACATGAAATTGTGAAGTTTTTTCCCCGGGCCCCCAAAAAAGTTTTAAAATTTTTAAGAAAAAAAATGGACAAAAATAAAAATTTTTAAAACAAACCCATTTTGCCCCCGTCTATTAGAAAGGGGAACAAAAAATAAAAAATAGTCTACTCAATTTACTTTTTTAAAAATTTTAACATAAAAGTACTTTCCCCGACTTATAAATTTAAAAGTTTTTTAAAGGGGAAATTTATCTGTCCCCCGTAAAAAAAAGCACTCAATGGAAGTACGAATCATTAAAATCCCATCATCATCATGAGAGTTTTTTTTAAAGACAGCCCCTTAAAAAATACTTTTTCAAACCCAAAAGAACCATAAAAAAAACCAAAATGAAAATGGCCAGCATGAAAACCCCTGGTTTAAAAAAATGCCCCCAAAAATAAATTAAAAAAAATCAGAAAGGAAAACATGCATACTGACAATAAAAATTTAAAAACCTGCAATTTTTTTTAAAAAAAACCACAAAAAATATAAATTAATACGGGGATATGGGTTTTCACAGTGCAATTTAAAATCATGGACAAAATTTTATGTAATACTGTACCCCCCCCCAAAATTTTAAATCACGTAAACCCCAAAAAGGCTTGATAGCCCCTTTTACATTGTTAAAGGGGGAAAAGGAATTTTTTTTTGGGTTTTTCATAGGTGTAGTTTTTCATTTAAAAATTTTTATTTTCTTATTTTTTTTTTTTTTTTTTTTCCCCAGTGCCCCAAAAAAACCCCCCCTAACCCACATTTTACCCAACAAATTTTCCACACGCTACCTCCCAAAAACCCCTAAAAAAAAAAGGAAAAAGGGAGTGTTGACGGTTTAAACCCCCTTTTCGCAAAAAACATTTTTTTAAAAAATTTTCCAAAAAACTCTACAAAAAAAAAAAATTTTTTATTTCAGCCGCAGACTTTATTGACGTACAGAAAAAACAACGGAAAATTCCCATCAAGCTGTTCCCCCTGTTGATACAGACATAAAAATATACCTTTTCTATCCGTAGCCTTTTTTCACCAAAAACTTTTTCAGGCACACACTTAAATTGGACAAAAAAATGCCAATTTTTTTTTAAAAGGGTTTTTTTTTATTGTCCCTTTAAAATTTTGGGGGCAACAATCAAAATTTTAGGGGTCCATGTTTTGGGCATGCCATCCCCCCCAAAAAAGGGGTTTAAAGTTTTTGGGGGAAATTAAAAAAAATTTAAATTTTTCCCCGTGACTGACACATAAAATTTTTGCATAAAAGAAGGGGTTTTCTTTTTTCCAAAAAAACCATTGCCCCTTTACTATGGTTTTTTTTTAACCCCTTTTTTTTTCCTTTTAAACATTATTCATAAAAAAAAAATTACTTTTTATTCTTAAATTACAACACTAATTTTGGGGGAAAAACCCAATTTTTTTTGGGGGTTTTTTTTTTTCCCTTTTTTTTTTGGAAAATTTTTTATAAAGCGTTTATATTTGTTTTTTTTCTTTATTTTTCCTTTTTTAAATTTAAAAAAACCAAAAATTTTTTTTTACCGTGTTAGCCAGTAGAAAGAAAAAAATTTTGACTTTAAAAGATCCCCGGGGTTTTTTTTTTTTGGAAAAAAACCCCGGGGGGGGAAAAACAAAGCAAGTTTGGTTTCCCTCTCTTCTCGGGGAAAAACTTAAAAAAGTTAACACACTTTCTCCCGAACGGGGTTTAAAAAAAGAATATGTAAAAACTGTTTTCCCGGGGAACCCAAAAATTAAAATTTTCCCGGGGGGTTTTCCCCCCGGGGTTTTTTTTTTTTCATCCCGGGGGGGGAAAACGCAAATTTTTTTGAAAAATCAAAAACCAGTACAATTCCTCCCGTTTCGGGGCAGAGGTTAATTTAAAAATTTTGTTTTCCCCAATTTTTAAATTTTAAAAAAATTAACCCCGGTTTTTCCCCAAAAACCCGTCTTTTCACCCAAAAAAAAAGGGTTCCAACACCGCCCTTTTTTTTCCTCCCCCCCCCTTTTTACACAGTTTTAACCTTTGTCCTTTTTTGGGGTTTTAAAAAATTTTTTCCCTTTTTTTTTTACCTTCCCCGTGGCCCCGGGCCAAAAAACTTTGTTTTTCCCCAATTTTTTGTTCCTTTCTTACAACAGGGACGCCAAGTTTTTTTTTTTTCGAAAAAAATTTTTTTTTTTGGAGTAAAACTTCTTTTTCTTTTTTTAAGAATACATTTCGGGGAGTAAACGGCAAAAACCCCTTTTTGCCTCAAACCCCCTTAACCCTGGGTCCAACACCGCCAGTTGTTTTGGAAGGGTTTTTGCACATTAAACCCCTTGCTCCCGTTTTACGGGGGTTTGTAATTTTCAGCTTTTCCCCTGCTGTGTGAAGGGGAAAAGTCCTCTGCCTCCCCCCCCGTCCTTTTTCATCCCTGGGTTACAACACCGCCATTTTTTCTGGGGAAATGCTTTTTAGCAACAGTTAAAACTTGCCCCCGTGTTACGGGGTTCAAAATGTCACTGTTCCCCGCTGTTGAACGCAAAAAGCCTGCTGGGCCCCCACCGTTCTTTCCATCCCCCGGGTTTTCAACACCCCCCGTTTTTCTTTTGGAATTTTCTTTTAGCACATTTAAACATTGCCCGGTTAAAGGGGTTCAGTAATGTCAGCTTTTCCCCTGCTGGTTTAAGGGGAAAAGTCCTGCTGGGCCCCCCCCCCTGTTCTTTCCCACCCGGGGGTTTCAACACCCCCCAGTTTTTCAAGTCTGTTAGCAAAAATTTTAAACAGCTTTCCGTGTTGGGGGGGTTTAGTAATGTCAGCTGTTTTCCCCCCTGTGGGAAGGCCAAAAAACCCGCGCCTCCCCCCCTTTTTTCCCTTTTTCACCCCCGGGTACAACACCGCCAGTTGTTTCCGGGAAATGCTTTTAAAAAGAAAAACTTCCCCCTGTTAAGGGGGTTTTAGTAATGTCAGCTTTCCCCCGCAGTGTAAAGAAAAAAACCCTGCCCTCCACCATTTTTTTTTCTCACCCTGGTTACAACACCGCCAGTTGTTTCTCGGAAGTGCTGTTAGCACAGTTAACACTTGCTCCTGTGTTACTGGGGTTCAGTAATGTCAGCTGTTCCCCTGCTGTGTGAACGGCAAAAAGTCCTGCTGCCTCCACCAGTTCTCTTCTCATCCCTGGTTACAACACCGCCATTGTTTCTCGAAGTGCTGTTAGCACAGTCAACACTTGCTCCCGTGTTACTGGGGTTCAGTAATGTCAGCTGTTCCCCTGCTGTTGAACGGCAAAAAGTCCTGCTGCCTCCACCCTGTTCTCTTCTCATCCCTGGTTACAACACCGCCAGTTGTTTCTCGAAGTGCTGTTAGCACAGTTAACACTTGCTCCTGTGTTACTGGGGTTCAGTAATGTCAGCTGTTCCCCTGCTGTGTGAACGGCAAAAAGTCCTGCTGCCTCCACCCTGTTCTTTCTCATCCCTGGGTTACAACACCGCCAGTTGTTTCTCGGAAGTGCTGTTACACAGTTAACACATGCTCCGTTTACTGGGTTCAGTAATGTCAGCTGTTCCCCTGCTGTGTGAACGGCAAATAGTCCTGCTGCCTCCACCCTGTTCTCTCTCATCCCTGGGTACAACAACCCGCCAGTTGTTTCTCGGAAGTGCTGTTAGCACAGTTAACACTTGCTCCCGTGTTACTGGGGTTCATAATGTCAGCTGTCCCCTGCTGTGTGAACGCAAAAAGTCCTGCTGCCTCCACCATGTTCTTTCTCATCCCTGGTTACAACACCGCCATTGTTTCTCGGAAGTGCTTTAGCACAGTTAACACTTGCTCCTGTGTTACTGGGTTCAGTAATGTCAGCTGTTCCCCTGCTGTGTGAACGGCAAAAGTCCTGCTGCCTCCACCCTGTTCTCTTCTCATCCCTGGTACAACCCGCAGTTTTTTCTCGGAAGTCTGTTAGCACAGTCTACACTTCTCCTGTGTTACGGGTTCAGTATGTCAGCGTCCCCTGCTGTGTGAACGCAAAAGTCCTGCTGCCTCCACCTGTTCTTTCTCATCCCTGGGTTACAACACCGCCAGTTGTTTCTCGAAGTGCTTTAGCACGTCTACACTTGCCCTTGTTACTGGGTTCAGAATGTCAGCTGTTCCCCTGCTGTGTGAACGCAAAAGTCCTGCGCCTCCCCTGTTCTTTCACCTGGTTACAACACCCAGTTGTTCTCATGCGTTACACATTTACACTTGCTCC
>JARQOD010005198.1:0-49530 GCA_033576555.1 Oophaga sylvatica | reverse complement strand
GACCTCTGGACCAGTGGATCAGGAAACAGAGCCTTTGAAGGTTCTTATGGGTAAAGATCATCAAGAGAAACTATCCTTTATGCTTATCTCTTCTCCCCACTTTCCCATTATTCTAGGGCTACCATGGCTGCAGGCTCAGAATCCTACCATTAACTGGGAGACCAAGGAATTACACTTTCCAGAGAAACAGATGAGTCCAAAAGTTTCAGCTTGCTCTGTTCCTAAAGGAATCATGTCAGTCCCTGAACTACCAGCTGTATACCAGGACTATGTGGATTTATGTGACAAGAAGAACGCTGACCAGCTTCCTCCTCACCGTCCATATGATTGTCCAATTGAATTATTGCCTGGAGCAGAGATACCTTTTGGTAAGATCTACCCCCTGGCGGGGCCCGAGCTAAAGGCTTTAAAGGATTACATAGACGAAAGTCTAGCCAAGGGCTTCATACGCCCCTCTTCATCTCCTGCAGGTGCACCCATCTTCTTTGTAAAGAAGAAAGATGGATCTCTGAGACCATGCGTAGACTATAGGGAACTCAATAAGGTTACTATTAGAAACCGTTATCCATTGCCTTTAATCCCTGAGTTATTGGAGAGAGTGCGACATGCCAAAATTTTTTCTAAACTAGATCTTCGTGGGGCCTATAACTTAGTCCGTATTAGACCTGGGGATGAATGGAAGACTGCATTCAGGTCACGCTATGGACACTTTGAATATTTAGTTATGCCTTTTGGTCTGAGTACCGCCCCAGCCACTTTCCAACACTTGGTGAATGACATCTTCAGGGATCTCCTAGATACATTCGTGGTAATTTATTTGGATGATATTCTAATTTTTTCTAACTCCACAGAGGAACATCATGGACATGTGAGAATGGTCTTGGAACGTCTAAGACAAAATCATCTTTACATCAAACTTGAAAAGTGTGAATTCCATAGGACCGAAATTCAATTTCTGGGGTATGTACTGTCTACACAAGGAATTAGTATGGATGGAAGCAAAACCCAAGCCATCAAGGATTGGCCAAGTCCTAGAAATGTGAAGGAGGTACAGCGCTTCATCGGGTTTGCCAACTTCTATAGACGTTTCATTAGAAATTTCTCTGAGGTAGTGTCACCTATCACTCAACTTACCCGGAAAGAGTCTAGGTTCTCCTGGACTCCCCAAGCCCAGGAAGCATTTTCCCGTCTAAAAGATAAATTTACCACTGCACCTATCCTAGTACATCCCAACCCCGAGCTTGCCTTCATAATAGAGGTGGATGCTTCAGACTGTGCCGTTGGAGCTATACTCTCTCAGAGAACAGGTGAGAAGAATGTCTTGCATCCCTGTGCCTTCTTTTCCCAGCAGTTGTCTTCGGCTGAGAGGAACTACGATGTGGGCAATAGAGAGTTGTTGGCCATTATTGCCGCCTTCAAAGAATGGAGACACCTTCTTCAGGGTGCTGCACAGCAAATAGTCGTCCTGACAGACCATCGTAACCTTGAGTTTATCAGGTCGGCTAAGTGTCTGACTCCTCGCCAGGCTCGCTGGAATCTTTTCTTAAACCAATTTAATTTTATAATTTCTTATAGACCAGGATCGCGCAATGGAAAGGCTGATGCACTCTCTAGGATTTACTCAGCAGAGACACGTCCAATTACTCCTCCTAAGACTATTCTTCCTGACTCTAGATTCCTAGGAGTAATTCATAATCAAGACCTACTTAAGGACATCAAGGAAGCATACCATGCGGATTCCTTTTTGGCACAACCCCCAAGGGACGTAAGTCTTGTCTTTAAGAATGGTGTGTGGATTCAGGGACAACGCCTGTATATTCCTGAAACAGTCAGATTGAGAGTATTGCAACTCATTCACGATTCCAAGATAGCTGGGCATAGAGGAATTCTAAAGACACAGGAATTTCTTTCTCGTTTCTTTTGGTGGCCCACTTGCAGGAAGGATGTTTTGAATTATGTCACTTCATGTGAGGTCTGTGCAAGATGCAAAACACCTCGCTCCTCACCAACTGGTCTGTTACAGCCTCTTCCCACCCCGTCCTGCCCGTGGGGATCCATTTCTATGGACTTCATTGTGGAGTTACCAACCTCTCAGGGAAAGAACACCATTTTAGTGGTGGTTGACCGTCTAACAAAGGCAGCTCATTTTATCCCTTGTGTCGGCTTACCCACTGCAAAACAGACATCAGATTTGATGATTAAAGATGTGTTTCGCTTACATGGAGTAACGGATGAGGTTATTTCGGATCGAGGGGTGCAATTCACTTCTAGGTTTTGGCAAAATTTCTGTGCAGCATTGGACATTAAAGTAAACCTTTCTTCTGCTTTTCATCCCCAGACTAATGGACCGACCGAACGAACCAATCAAACCCTGGAGCAGTATCTCCGCTGCTTTATCTGCCACCTACAGGATGATTGGGTGGATCTACTTCCATTAGCTGAGTTCTCGTATAACAACTCTCAGAGTGCCTCCACTAAACAGTCTCCTTTTTACTCTAATCTAGGTTATCATCCTAACATTCTACCACGATTTCCCATAGAAACGCCTTTACCAGCAGTGGCTGAAAGAATCACGTCTTTACAGAAGAATATGGATCTTCTAAAGGAAAATCTGGAATCGGCTCAAGAAAGGTACAAGAAAGCAGCAGATAAATTTCGTAAACCTGCACCAGCTTTCAAGGTAGGAGACTTGGTCTGGCTGTCAACCAGAAATCTTAAGTTAAGGATTCCATCGTCTAAGTTGGGACATAAGTACATTGGACCCTATAAAATCAGTAAAATTATAAGTGCCGTTGCTTGTCGTCTTCAACTGCCCAGAACTATGAGAATCCACCCTGTCTTTCATGTATCCCTACTAAAGGCTGCAACACCCAATACGTTTCCTGGACGTTCTTCTCCTTGCCCTGACCCAGTGCTAGTCGATGGTCAGGAAGAATTTGTGGTGGAAAGGATTTTAGATTCCAGGTTGTATAGAAATCAGTTACAATATCTGATTAAATGGCAGGGCTACCCAGTGGAAGACAACTCATGGGAACCAGTCAATAACGTTAATGCTCCTCGCTTGCTCCGTCAGTTTCATCAGAGGTACCCACACAAGCCTGGTCTGAGGTCATCCGGAGGTTGTCCTTAAGGGGGGAGTAATGTAAGGTTCTATGTATATATTCCTGAAACTCAGTTTGTTCGTCAGCCATTTTACTTTCTGTCTTTCTGTAGCTATCTTGCCCTCAGTCAAAATGGAGTTTCCAGCTTGCATGTTCCCGCCCTGATTCTCTCCTTTGCTTCTTAAGCAGCCACAGCTGAGCAATCAGTGCTTCAGAACCTAGCCTGCAGTGAACCTGTGACTTGACTCCTGTAAGCCTTGGACCTTGTACTCCAGCTATTCCTACTGAGGAACTCTGAAGCACTTGTGGACTCTGAACCCTGCTCTTTGAAAGACCCACGTTTGCATGGACTTACGGTAACAGAGAAGAAGATCCTGAATCTGTGTTGGAGAGTGATTTGCTGAGCTTAGTTTACTCTGGCCTGCTGTGTCTCCTGCTTCTGTGTCTGCAAACTGTGTGACTATTTCTGCCAACTTGTATGAAGTAATACAGGACTTTTCTATATCAAACCTGTGTCTCATGTATGTTCATCGCACCCAAGCACAAGACGCTATATGAACTGTACTACATACATGAGACACAGGTTTGATATAGAAAAGTCCTGTATTACTTCATACAAGTTGGCAGAAATAGTCACACAGTTTGCAGACACAGAAGCAGGAGACACAGCAGGCCAGAGTAAACTAAGCTCAGCAAATCACTCTCCAACACAGATTCAGGATCTTCTTCTCTGTTACCGTAAGTCCATGCAAACGTGGGTCTTTCAAAGAGCAGGGTTCAGAGTCCACAAGTGCTTCAGAGTTCCTCAGTAGGAATAGCTGGAGTACAAGGTCCAAGGCTTACAGGAGTCAAGTCACAGGTTCACTGCAGGCTAGGTTCTGAAGCACTAATTGCTCAGCTGTGGCTGCTTAAGAAGCAAAGGAGAGAATCAGGGCGGGAACATGCAAGCTGGAAACTCCATTTTGACTGAGGGCAAGATAGCTACAGAAAGACAGAAAGTAAAATGGCTGACGAACAAACTGAGTTTCAGGAATATATACATAGAACCTTACAGCCTGACTAAAGAAGACTGGACGATAACACACGCCGACAGTGCGACAGGTTCTCGGCCCAAACACACGTGCATACACAGAGTGGTAGCGAATCCACTCGCTCACACACACATGGTTTATACTAGCGCACGGCAGTGCAGCCATGCGATCCTTTTGTAACCGCAGCCTTCCAGGACCTTGCTGATAGCCCAATCCGAACTGCTTGAGGACCTGAGCATGTGACCTCCGACCACCAATGAGCGGTCGTCTCACGGGCATGCTCAGATGGAGAAAAGCAGGACTTAGTCCCAGGAACATCTGCTCGCTGCTGACTAATGCTGGTTGCTATAGCTGAACCTGGGGCAGCAACAGCAATCAAACGCATAGCATTAGCCTGAGCAAGACGCTGGGATCGACGTCTCCGCTGAGCAGGATCCTCTGCAGCGGAAAAGAAGAATGGCAGACCGCAGAGGACATGGCTTGAGATTCCCCTGTGCAGTGGCGGGATCTTGATGCCTAACACCTACGAGGTCATCTATAACCTGTCTCCTCCATATATCTCTGAACTAATCACCCAATATCTTCCCTCACGTAATCTCCTGTCCTCCCAAGACCTCCTTCTCTCCTCCACACTTATTCGCTCCTCACCTAATGCCTCCAAGACTTCTCTCGAATATCCCCCATCCTCAGGAATTCTGTGCCCCAAATTGTCAGACTATCAACCACATTTGGATCCTTCAGACGGAACCTGAAAATCCACCTCTTCAAGAAAGCTTACAGCCTACAATGACCCCGCTGCCTCCTCACCACTGCTGGAGCTACCGCCTTACCAACACCGGAGCTGCTGCAACCCCCCAACCTACTGTGTCCTTCCCCACCATCCTGTAGAATGTAAACCAGCAGGGGCAGAGTCCTCTCCCCTCTGTATCAGTCTGTCATTGTTAGTTTGCTTACTGTAAGTGATATCTGTAATTTGTATGTAACCCCTTCTCATGAACATCAACATGGAATCCATGGTGCCATATAAATAAATAATAATTTTATACACTTTTGTTGGTGAGCTTTCTTTGCTGACTGTCCCCAGGAAGATACAAAGGGATATTGTTGTCGTGAGATAATCTTATTATTTGAAATTGGTATTGTCAACACTAATGTTTCCTGATGTTGTTTTTGTTCAGTATCTTTGCGGTTCGATATCAGTATTGTCCGCGATAATGCTATTTCTTACATAAGAACTTTAAGGGGTTGTCCGGTTGACACAAGTAATCACATATCGTGCTGGGACCCACAACAAGTGGCAGAACTGAGAGTTTTTATTCTTGACTAGGCACTTTTATCCCAGTTACAAAATGGAGCATCAGGTTGCATGCCTGACTGCCACTTCATTCATTTTTAGTGAGGCTGCCGGGAAAAGCCGAGTGCAAAACTTTGCAGCTCAGTACAAAATGAATGTAGTGTCGGTCGAGTATGCTACTCCAGTCTAACAAGTATAAAAGTTTCCAGTTCTCCAGGATCAGAGCTGATCTCAGAGTTCTTACACCCACCAATTACCAAGTTAATATCTTCGGATAAGTGGCATCTCGTTGATCGGTAGTCCAATATCTGAGATTCGCACCAATAGGAAGAATTGGAAACTTTATCCCTGTTAGAATAGAGAACCAGTACACATGCTAGACCGCCATTACATTTACCTATCCTTTGGAAAGGTGATAACTTGCTTTCACCAGACAGACCCTTTAGCTATAAGACATACCCAAATTTAGGTAACTAAAAATAGGGATCTTACTCGAACCAAGTATGTTCGATTGCACTGTGAACATTTCTTCTTTGCTTCTTTGAGTATTAATGTTATAATTTTAGTGTCATTGGATTTACCAGCAGTTATTTTACTTTTGTTTGTTGTTTAATAGGTACTTTTATGGAACTCTTTTGGTTCTTGCAAACTTTATTATGTCTGATTTTTAGAACTTCACTAAGATGAACAATGGCTGTAATGCAATTATGTATAAATTGCTTGTTACATATGGTCACTGGGAAAAAGCCCAATAAAGATGACTTAAGATGAAGGCACATGGTGCTTTCGAGGTACCGCTACCACTGCATTCTGGCTACCAATTACACATTGGCGGCTTAGGTTTATACTAGCAAAGAGCCAGCAATGTTTTTGATGGGAAAACTCAGAAACAAGATAAAAGCTTATATACAAAATATGAATAATAAAAATAAACTAACCTCATTCTTTGTGATGACAAGATGGTGAAAATCCTTGCTTGGGGCAGGAGCTTGACTCTGCATTTCAAACAAAGTTTCTTGCAGAAGGGATGCCATAGTCAATATGTGAAATGTTCCAGAAGTTTCTGATGTCTTTCAAACTTCTTCTGTGACCTGTACAAAACAACCTCCTTTTTTATATGGGCTGCCAAATCAATCTTGATTAGAGAGCATCATATTCTTTGGTTCCACCTGCTGAATGTAAGTGCTAATCTTTTATTCACTAAGTAAACCAGCCTTTGTTTACAGAGTAACCTGCTCAGTTTCTGGCAGGAGGACAGCAAGTGTAGCTCAAACCTTTGAATGAAAATCCACAGGCAGATTAATCCTTACAATGTAGCAGCATTTCAGTTAATTTTAAATGGGTCATTATCCTCAGTCACAATGAATAGCGAATTACATAGATACATAATTGCACATAAATGTAAACAGATTTCTGATTTAGAAGGGATTGTACTATACATTGTACACAGCAGATATTACCGGAGCAGATGATATATAAAATCTGGCTCTTCAATGCAGGGAAATAAAAAGATACTGTGTTTTTATAATGTGTTTGAAAAAATTGTCAATTGAAAAATCAATATACAATAACTACTATATTAAAAGCATAAACTTACAAATCAAGGCAAATTGATCTGTTGAAACGTTTACATTTATACATTATAAATTATACACATCAACATATCTAATATATAATTACCAATCGTCTCTGTCACAGCTTCCGGCAATTGTGTCGCTATCCCACAATCTACCGCGGCCGGAAGGCCACGAACTGCGCCTCCACAAGTGACAAAAACGGCATCGCTATTCCGGCGGAAAATCAGCAGCGCTAGCTGCTAATCTCCCGACAGTAGCCGCGGCTCATCTCCCGGCTGCTCGCATCGGAACTACGCCGACAGCCATATTGGAACACCCAAGTTATGGGTATTCCAATATGGCGGCCGGGATTCAAATCCCCCACCTGAGCCGCGCAGCACTTCTCATTGGCTGACCTGCCCGCCAGCTGAGGCTTGGCGGGGGATTTGAATCCCGCGCTGCTCATTGTCTCAGCCGCCGGCAGATCAGCCAATGAGCAGTGCCGCATGGCTTTGGCAGACTGCACTCCCGATGCAATAGCATCGGGACTATTTCTAGTACATTTATAAGTGTGAGAAGATAACATTTCTGGCGTTTCTGATCTTGGGCTATGTTATAATAAAACAAAAACGCTACATAAAGTGTTTAAAAGGTAAGCAGGGCACCTGAAATGTACTTTCTAAATATCTATCCTTATACCCTAATATTATAATTAGCTTTATTATAAAATATCATAAACTTCTCCTTATCTATCTAATCCCTAAATTTGTTTTTTTATTGTACTTCCTGTGACGTTTCGTTTAAGAGTCTTAAATGTGACGTCACATTAGACTTGGGCTGCATTCACTCCCTGCAGTGTCTATCGCCCCTCGTCGAACAGTATGTCACCAGGGGGAAGCGCTGCAGTTACTAGTTTCTTTCATCACCATTCCCTCTAAAGACATCCTAGATAAAGGGTGATGGACGCTGTGGTAGATGTGAGTGCAGTGCCGGCACTCTCCTTCCTGTTGCCGAAGCTTTTGTAAAAGACATCAGAAGGAGGAGATAGAAGCAGTGAGTTACACTCACAACTTCTGGCACTGCCCTCAAACAAATCATCAACAGGGGGCGGCGTTGGTATCACACACTGCCTCTATCACAACCCCTTGCTGACAATTCATTTGAGGGCAGTGCTAGAAGCAGTGAGTGACACCAGTGCTACCCCTAATGACTAATCATTTGAGAGTGGTGCTAGAAGCTGTGAGGAGTGTTAGTGTCACTCACTGCTTCTATCTTCTTCGCCCACTGCCAATGTCTTTCACAGAAGCGACAGCGGAGATAGAAGGAGAGTGCTAGCACTACTGTAGCATCTTAATGTTCTCAATGTTGCCTGTTATAAGAAATGATGTTGCAGTAATTTAGTTCGGCCACTAGAGGTCACCATGAAGTAACAGAAAGAAAGCTCTGGAAACAGGAAGTTGTAAACTCTGTTTTTTCCTGAGGTAAATTGAGAGAAGCCCTGCCTGAGAGACTCAGAAGAATCCACAGCCTGAAGTGATACAAATTGGACAGTGTGATCCAAAGGGAGCGGCTCCTGTGAGTAAACTGAGATGTTTGACTGGTGACCGACTGTTTAGTTAGTTAGGGAGAGTTAGATAGAAGTCGCAGCATGTTCAAGAACACTCCTGTTACTGAGATTGCATATGGACTGATAGAGACTGTGTGAATTCCTGTATATCAAGATTCTGATAAAACATGAATGCCATAGGAGAGCTCCGTGAAATATTACTGGGGCTGATTGGAATCTTCATCTGCACTTGTATCAGAGGATTTGGTGACCTAGAAAAGCTGATTAAATCCAGTGGCTGGACGTCAGGATAACAAGTCCAGTTGTTTACTGTTGAGTATATTCTGTCAGGGCGTCCGCTCTGAGCACTCGCTAAGAGGACTGTGCACTGTGTACATATTGTTTTAAGTGATTTATCGTGTAAATATATATATATATTTCAAGGGGAAAACAGGGTACCCTGAATCTATTGTAATAAAGGCGAGAGGCGGGGGTAAGGTAATATACCTGAGAGAACTATGTGTCACACCAGTTAAGGGAGGGACTGGCATAGTCTAGGGGTAGTCTTTCTTCTGTCCGTGAAACTGGCACTTTGGATCTCTCAGGCTGCATAATTTGTATTGTGTGGTTTGTGGCTGTTGAGGCCCATATTTTGTTGAGAAGTAAAATCCTGTTATCTGTTTCACAAGTTATAAAGAGAAGCTAGTTCGGTATCAAATCATGGTCAGAGTCGTTCATAGCAGTGCCGTATCCCATTCTCAAAGAACGAACGGCGTACTGGTCGTTACACTGCAATCACCTCTCCCATAGCATGCATCACCCAGGATCCCACACGTCTTCAGAGGAAGCGGAGATGCAGAAAACTAGTAAGTAACTACAGCGCTGAACCCTGTTTACATCTTGTTCCAGGAGAGTCAATGGACACTGCAGGAAGTGAGTTCACCTCCAGCTTCCTGTGACATCATATTTCAGACTTCTCTCAAACGATACATCACAAGAAGTACACATTTAGGGATTAGCTACATAGGGAGAATTATAGGGTGTTGTGTAATAAAATAATAGAAGTGTAGCTCACCATTGAAGACATCCTTTGGAGTTCGGAGCATGAGAAAACGCTTTGTCAGAGCATGGGGCAATCACATAAACAGGAGAAGATCCAGCACATCAAACTTGTGAACAAACTTTGTTTATTCACCAAAGTGCTCAGTGGAGGATAAAACAGAATCAGCTATACAGATTACGTGATTATCGATGCGTTTCAGGTGGCTGTGCACCCTTAATCGTTATGAAGTTATGGAGTTCATGCTACTTTGTAGTGGTGTCACTCTTTTCACAGTGGCACAAGAATCTAGTCAACGATATACTTGTGCCATTTTGAAAAGATGGACACCACTGCAAAGGACCACAAGTGCCATCTATTTGATCTCCGCTTGTCTGATTGTAATGAATGGCTCTGTCTGGTGCTCATATGAATCCTGTTTTTCAGAAATTCAGATGGAAGCCTTGGAAAGAAGTCATAAAATCACTGGTGAACGCAGTATTAACAGTCTAAAATTCAACCAACACAGGGCAACTAAAAGTTCAAAACCACTTTCACTCACCAAGCCCATTCACCCACTCAGACTGTTTGTCAGTATTCCGGGTTTTCTAGGTAACTTTGTCAATGATTTTGCCCTTTGTTAAAATGGAGTTTGCTGTTTTCTGTGCCCTACTTCCTGTTCGTTTGTTTAAAACCCGGCTCAGGTGCTGGCTTCACTGCTGGAATATTCTGCTTCCGTTTCCCTGCAACCCAGCTGCTTGTTCCTCACAGATCGTTGTGTATTTACCAGGGAAGTGCATAACCAGGTTATCTTCAGGTGTTTCTCTGCCACAGCAGTTTCTACCCATGGCTCTGGACATTCTCTGCATATGTAAGTTGCACATACTGTGTTGTCACTAAACTGTTGACTTGGGAATTTAACCCTTGGTTCACTCCATCTGATAAGAACTGTGTTTCTGAACTGTTGCTGTTTAACCCTTTGTGCATTACCTCTGGTGAGAGCTGTTGGAACTATTACTGGAACCTTACTGACTTATGAACTTGTTGTTGGACTTCACTGAATTAAGCCACAACTGAGATTAACTTGTTCCTGGACCTCCCTGTGTTTTCTGCATACCTGGATCTGACTCTTCACACACCAGCAGTGTGTAAATCCAGCCACGTAACCTGTGCATCAGACTTACCTTGTGGTCACATTTGTGTGAGGACTCCGTCGTAAGAACTTTACCACCCTCGCTATAGAGGTTCAAGGACTTATATATCCGGATTCATATAACTGGACTTGTGTATATATATATGGACTCATTGCATGTCACTACGGGTTGTTTGAATATTGTTTTTGGGGGTTTTGCTGTTTCACAAATACATTATTTGCATTCTAAGAAACCCGTCTCTGATTGTTCATTGCCCCACGCTATCAGAATCCTCGAGTTCCTACAATAGTATTACAGGATATTCCAGCCTAAAAAAGAGGATTCTGCTGGGGCAATGACGGAGACACGGGCAGACAAACTGTTCACCATAGTTAACTCCTTGCAGCAGGAGGTGGCGGCTGCACTCAATCAGTTTAGAGACTTGGAGTCTCGGGTTAACCATAATGCACAGGGGTTTGGTCAGGCTCTCCAAGATCTACGTTCTAGGTTAGGAGTCCTGGAGGCCTTACCTACTGAGCCTACCTCATCCACCAGTATGCCCAAATTGCCTCCATTCCGTTTTAATGGTGACCGAAGTCAATTCCGTGGGTTTGTTAATCAATGTATATTATTTTTTGATGTACATGCCTCTTACTACCGGTCTGATAGATCTAAGGTTCTATGTATTATTATGTTGTTGACATCACGTGCACTGGCTTGGGCAAATCCTATGGTTGAAAGTCATGATACCCGTCTAAATAATTTGGACAATTTTCTGGCAGCCATGGCGCAAATGTTCGACGATCCCAACCGCCGTGCTACCGCTGAATCTGCCTTGCTTTCCTTACGCCAGGGGAAACGGTCAGTCATAGAATATGTTACTGAATTTAAAAGGTTAGTGGTGGACACCCAGTGGGAAAACAATGCTTTATTACCAATCTTTAGAAAAGGTTTGTCAAATGTAATCAAGGATGAGCTAGCTCGTTCAGAGTCTCCACAGGAGTTTGAATTGTTTATACAGCACTGTGTACGTATTGATACCCGTTTAACTGAACGCAGACAAGAAAAATGGGCCGCTGTAAATCGCATTACTAATTACTCTCTTCCGTCCAGGGAAACCACAGGCAAAAACCCGCGAGAGGCTGAGGAGGTGCCTATGCAGGTGGACTCACTGCAGAGACGTGAGAATAATGAACGCCGCGAACACCGTTTCCGTGAGCGCTTATGTTTCTATTGTGGTCAATCGGACCATTTCCTCATC
Source organism: Oophaga sylvatica (assembly GCA_033576555.1). Lineage (NCBI taxonomy): Eukaryota > Metazoa > Chordata > Amphibia > Anura > Dendrobatidae > Oophaga > Oophaga sylvatica. The sequence goes on along the minus strand of JARQOD010005198.1, from coordinate 37,569 downwards.
AATTGTCCTAAATGTCCTAGGCGACCCAACAAGGTGTTGGCGGTAGTAGGGGATTATGATAACACAGACGCTGAGTCTGAAGTTTCGGAAACCAGTCTACATCTAGATGCGGTTTTTCCCCCAATACTGATGCCGACTTCCCCTAAAGATCAAGGGGAGAAATATTCACATTGTTCTCTTCCTATACAGATTCAGTGGGAGGAACAGTGGATATCAAGTTCTGCCATGATAGACTCTGGAGCAGGTGGGAATTTCATGGATTCTTCTTTTGCAGAGGAACATGGTATAAAGACACAACTAAGAGCTTCACCAATCACTATGGAAACGGTGGATGGTTCCCCATTAGTTTCTGGACCAGTAGATCGGGAGACAGTGCCTCTGGAGTGTAAGATGGAACCAGACCATCAAGAAACACTTTCATTCATGTTAATATCTTCTCCTCATTTTCCTGTAATTTTAGGAATTCCCTGGTTACGGTCACAAAATCCAATCATCAATTGGGAAACCAAGGAGATAACCTTTCTCCCGAAGTGCAGTTCTACCATCAGTCCAACTGTAGCGGCTCCAGTTACCCAGAACTTGGAAGAGGTGATACAGGTACCTACTCTCCCTCTGATTTATCAGGAATTCTCAGACATTTGTGATAAAAGGAAGGCAGATCAACTTCCTCCACATAGACCGTATGACTGCCCCATAGAATTGCTTCCTGGAGCAGCGATTCCTTTCGGCCATGTTTACCCGTTGGCGGCTCCGGAATTAAAATCTTTACGAGAGTATATAGATGAGAATTTAGCCAAGGGGTTTATCCGACCATCTTCTTCACCAGCGGGAGCTCCAATATTCTTTGTAAAGAAGAAGGATGGTACTCTAAGACCCTGCATTGACTACCGGGAGTTAAATAAGGTAACCATTCGTAACAGGTACCCGTTGCCCCTAATTCCAGAATTGTTGGAAAGAGTTCGCCAGGCCAAAGTATTTACCAAATTAGATCTTCGTGGGGCATATAATTTACTCCGTATACGGCCCGGAGACGAATGGAAGACAGCTTTTAGATGCCGGTATGGACATTTTGAATATTTGGTGATGCCATTCGGACTCTGTAACGCTCCTGCTGCTTTTCAACATTTAGCCAACGACATTTTCAGGGATTTATTGGACCAATATGTGGTAATTTACCTTGATGACATCTTAATCTTTTCTGACTCCTTACAGGAACATCAGGAACATGTCAAGACCGTACTTAGACGTTTGAGAGATAATCATTTGTACATCAAACTCGAAAAGTGTGAGTTCCATTGTTCTGAAATTCAATTTTTGGGCTATGTTATCTCGCCTCAGGGATTGAATATGGAGTCCAGCAAGATCCAGGCAATCTTGGACTGGCCGGTACCAGGAAACATTAAGGAGGTACAACGATTCATTGGCTTTGCTAACTTTTATAGACGGTTTATCCGAAATTTTTCAGAAATTGTCCGTCCCATCACTCTCCTCACCAAGAAGGGGAAGAAGTTTGAATGGTCTTCGCAAGCTCAGGAAGCCTTTGATCGCCTGAAGGGTTGTTTTACCACAGCTCCAATATTGATGCATCCGGATCCTGCACAGCCTTTTATCGTGGAGGTGGACGCGTCTGACTGTGCATTGGGAGCTATCCTCTCACAACGTACCGGAGACAAAGGTTTGCTGCACCCGTGTGCCTTCTTCTCTCGTAGGTTATCTTCTGCAGAACTGAACTATGATGTGGCAGATAAGGAACTTTTGGCAATTATTTCTGCCTTTAAGGAATGGAGACACCATTTGCAGGGGGCAACTCAGCAGGTAGTAGTACTCACGGATCATCGCAATTTGGAATTCCTTAAGTCTGCCAGGTGTCTTTCTCCTCGACAAGCTAGGTGGAGTTTGTTCTTGAACCAGTTTAATTTTATTATTTCGTACCGCCCAGGTTCACATAATGGGAAAGCTGACGCATTATCCCGAATCCATACCGTGGATTCCGTGCCTGGGACCCCGTCGAAGACCATCTTGTCGGAGGCCAATTTCGTTGGAGTGCTCCGGAACCGGGACTTGTGGCAGGAGATCAAGCTGGCCTATGACGGTGACGTATTTCTTGCAGCTCCACCTGACAATGTGAATCTTGTCCTTCGGAATGGTGTGTGGCTTAGAGATCGATGTATTTATGTCCCAGAGGCTGTAAGACTTCGAGTTCTCAGATTGGTCCACGACTCTAAATTGGCTGGTCATAGGGGGTACAGAAGACGCAGGAATTGTTAACTCGTTTTTTTTGGTGGCCTACCTGCTTGAAGGATGTGAATGACTATGTCCGCTCTTGTGAAGTTTGTGCCCGGTACAAGGTTCCTCGTGTTTCACCTACTGGTCTTCTTAAACCGCTACCTGTACCGTCTCGCCCTTGGGGGTCTATTTCGATGGACTTTATTGTGGAGTTACCCACCTCTGGTGGTAAAAATACTATTTTGGTGGTAGTAGATCGTTTAACGAAAGCTGCTCATTTCATTCCGTGCGCTGGTCTTCCCTCAGCTACAGAGACAGTAGATCTAGTTATCCAGAACATTTTCCGGCTACATGGGGTACCAGATGACATCATTTCTGACCGGGGAATACAATTTACCTCTAGATTTTGGAAAGGATTTTGTTCTGCGCTCCACATTAATGTTTGCTTGTCTTCTGCATACCATCCTCAGACCAACGGGCAGACCGAACGGACAAATCAAACTTTGGAGCAATATCTACGCTGTTACGTCAGTCATTTGCAGGACGATTGGCTGAAGCTACTTCCTCTAGCGGAATTTTCGTACAACAACTCCCAAAGCAGTTCCACGAAGGTAACGCCTTTTTTTGCCAACCTGGGTTATCATCCAAATATTTTGCCTAGGTCTCCGGTTACGATTTCGGTACCAGCGGTTGAAGACAGAGTGACGGCGTTGCAACGTAATCTTGAAGTTTTGAAGGACTCCCTGACCACAGCACAGGAGCGTTACAAAAAGTCGGCCGATAGATTCCGGAAACCAGCACCTATGTATAAGGTAGGAGACTCAGTTTGGTTGTCCACCAAGAATCTAAAATTGGGTGTTCCTTCGCAGAAACTGGGACAGAAATTCATCGGTCCATTCAAGATCACGGGGATTGTGAGCTCTGTTGCCTGTCGGTTGAAGCTACCACGGACTTTAAAGGTACACCCAGTATTTCATGTTTCCTTATTAAAACCAGTCTCTCCTAACACATTTCAGGGACGTATCGTACCTCCCCTCCACCAGTGTTGGTTGATGGCGAAGAACAATTCGTGGTACAGGATATTGTTAATTCGAGACTTCATAGAAACCGGCTTCAGTATCTAGTTAGATGGCAAGGTTACTCTCCTGAAAATGATTCTTGGGAACCAGTAAGTAACATCAATGCGCCTCTGAAGATTGCTCAGTTTCATCGGAGATACCCGGACAGGCCTGGTCCAGGACCGTCCGGAGGCCGTCTTTAGGGGGGGGAGTAATGTCAGTATTCCGGGTTTTCTAGGTAACTTTGTCAATGATTTTGCCCTTTGTTAAAATGGAGTTTGCTGTTTTCTGTGCCCTACTTCCTGTTCGTTTGTTTAAAACCCGGCTCAGGTGCTGGCTTCACTGCTGGAATATTCTGCTTCCGTTTCCCTGCAACCCAGCTGCTTGTTCCTCACAGATCGTTGTGTATTTACCAGGGAAGTGCATAACCAGGTTATCTTCAGGTGTTTCTCTGCCACAGCAGTTTCTACCCATGGCTCTGGACATTCTCTGCATATGTAAGTTGCACATACTGTGTTGTCACTAAACTGTTGACTTGGGAATTTAACCCTTGGTTCACTCCATCTGATAAGAACTGTGTTTCTGAACTGTTGCTGTTTAACCCTTTGTGCATTACCTCTGGTGAGAGCTGTTGGAACTATTACTGGAACCTTACTGACTTATGAACTTGTTGTTGGACTTCACTGAATTAAGCCACAACTGAGATTAACTTGTTCCTGGACCTCCCTGTGTTTTCTGCATACCTGGATCTGACTCTTCACACACCAGCAGTGTGTAAATCCAGCCACGTAACCTGTGCATCAGACTTACCTTGTGGTCACATTTGTGTGAGGACTCCGTCGTAAGAACTTTACCACCCTCGCTATAGAGGTTCAAGGACTTATATATCCGGATTCATATAACTGGACTTGTGTATATATATATGGACTCATTGCATGTCACTACGGGTTGTTTGAATATTGTTTTTGGGGGTTTTGCTGTTTCACAAATACATTATTTGCATTCTAAGAAACCCGTCTCTGATTGTTCATTGCCCCACGCTATCAGAATCCTCGAGTTCCTACAATAGTATTACACTGTTTCACGTAGTCATGGGTTAAATGCATGGTAGACAGAAAACTTAACATTAAATTAGTGCCATTATATAACTGTTGTGTGTCATTTTCAACAGATATTATATGCAAAAACTTTTAATCAATAAGTCCTTCAGACTTGATTTTAACCCCTTTCTGACCTTGGATGGAATAGTAGGTACAAGGTCAGATCCCCTGCTTTGATGAGGGCTCCGGCGGTGAGCGCGCATCAAAGCCGGGACATGTCAGCTGTTTTGAACAGCTGACATGTGCCCCCACTAGGCGAAGGTGGAATCGCGATCCACCGCGCCTATTAACTAGTTAAATCTCACTGTCAAACGCTGACAGGGGGTTTTACGCAGCACTTCCGGCCACCGGCTGGAAATACGCGCATCGCTGACCCCCGTCACGTGATCAGGGGTCAGCGATGCATTGCCATAACACCTGAGGTCTCATAGAGACCTCTATGGTTGTTGATGAGCTATTGCTATGAGTGCCACCCGGTGGTCGGCGCTCATAGCAATGCTGTAATTCTGCTACATATAGGCGATCTGCTCATTGACTATATGTAGCAGAGGCAATCAAGTAATGGATGCTTCTAGCCTCCCATGGAGGCTACTGAAGCGTGCCAAAATTTTAAAAAAAATAAAAAAAATATGAAAAAAATATAAAAGTTGAAATCACCCCCCTTTCGTCCCATTCAAAATAAAACAAACCAAAAAAATTATACATACACATATTTGGTATCACCACGTTCAGAATCGCCCGATCTATCAATAAAAAAGGATTAACCTGATCGCTAAATAGCGTAGCGGGAAAAAAAAATCGAAAAGCGAGAATTACGTTTTTTTGGTCGCCATGACATTGCATTAAAATGCAATAACGGGCGATCAAAAGATCTTATCTGCACATAAATGGTATCCTTAAAAATGTCAGCTCGGCATGCAAAAATAAGCCCTCACCTAACCCCAGATCACGAAAAATGAAGACGCTACGGGTATCAGAACATGGTGCCAATTTTTTTTTTTTTTTTTAGCAAACTTTGGAATTTTTATTCACCACTTAGATAAAAAAGAACCTAGACATGTTTGGTGTCTATGAACTCATAATGATCTGTAGAATCATAATGCAGTTCAGTTTTAGCATTTAGTGAACCTAGCAAAAAAGCCAAACAAAAAACAAGTGTGGGATTGCACTTGTTTTGCAATTTCACCGCACATGGAATTTTTTTCCTGCTTTCGAGTACACGACATGCTAAAACCAATGATTTTGTTGAAAAGTACAACTCGTCCCGCAAAAAATAAGCCCTCACATGGCCATATTGATGGAAAAATAAAAAAGTTATGGTTCTGGGAAGAAGGGGAGCGAAAAACGAAAACGCAAAACCGAAAAAAGCTAGGGTCAATAAGGGGTTAAGCAACTGCTGCAGGCATTTCGACTTTCTACGGTCACTTCTTTCACAGATTGCGAGTATTGTTTGAAAAGCTCACCAAGTTCTTATAGACCTACCCCAGCTGATCTCGAATAACCTGACGTGGTCAGCCAAAAACTTATATAATTGGAGTAGGGGCCAGCTCTTCTCTCCCTCAACTAGACTCTTTTCCAGATTTTGATCCTTAAAGGGTTGTACAATACATCACTATTACATGTAAAACTGCATGACAATGTACATACAGTGTAGTTGTTGTCTACAGGGGTAAGGAAATGTCCGCCCCTGCCTCAGACATTTTCTTGAAGCCCAGAGCCCATAGCCTCACACGGCCGGGACATCCTCTCCTCCCAGCCCGAGGCCCGTAGCATCGCCCCACTCCTGCTGCCAATGCCGGCTTTCTGCAGCAGCGACTCTGCCTCGTGTGACCCCGCTCCACCATTGCCAACCCCACATGAGCTACATTGGGATTATAAAACGCATCCCCATTTTCCTCCCAAATTTGGGGAAAAAAGTGCCTCTTATAATCTGAAAAATATGATATATCCAGAAAAACAGAGCAGCACTGCCTAAATGGTTGCAAAACTCTGCCACGGAAATAGGCAAAACTTCTTATACAAGATACAAAAATCCAGTAATGTAAAAAAGTAAGGATCCTTTATTCATCAACACCAGCGACACTTTAGCTCTCTCTATGGAGCCTTTTTCACTATATTGCATATATATATATATATATATATATATATATATTGTGAGACAATGTCACGCTGTCTAATGATATGTATACAATGTCAGTAAACTATTAATACAGGAACAACACTCTATACAACAAGTAGTATAGCAACATCAGCATGTAAGTATAGAATAGATTTACCTGACACGATATCTGCTGAACTCAGGGTTAATCCTGAGGACTTGATGAGCTGAAACAGGAAAGAGGTGGACCGGGATCTAACCTGACCCTAAACTGGGATCCTAACTAATCCCTCACCTTGGAGGTACTGATAATGGTTCAGAGGTCCAAGTCTCCAACCTAACCCTGTCTCCTATCAGACCCTGAACCCTGTAATCAGTCCTAAGAAGGATCCTGACTACCACCAAAGGGATATGGGCTGATCTCAGCTAAATACACAGATTAGACATATAAGACAGACAGGATAACACACGCTTGCATACACACTCAAACACCAAAGGAACATAAATGGTCTGGGAAATAAACTCTAACCAAGTTGAGCTTAGAACAACTAAGGAGCTCACAACTAAAGTCTATACAGATTCATTCCTATCTGTGGTCTGCATGAAGGTTTCACTGGCAACTCCCCAAGCAGACAGCCAGGAATTTAAAGGAAACCAATCAACAAATAATCAATTGCAGCCGGGAGAAACTGCACCCAGTCCCAGCACCAAGCACAGACAGAATTAACTCCCTAGCTGCCAAACACAAAGAAACAGCAGCTCAGCTGTGAGAAGTCATAATGTGCAACCGCGACGATCTTCGTGGCAATGCACACATGACAGTACCCCCCCTTCTACGAGGGGCCTCCGGACCCTCAGGGCCAGGCCTGCCGGGTGAGTTCTGTGGAAGGTCCGAACCAAACGATCTGCGTTAACATCAGACGCAGGGACCCACGTCCTCTTCTCCGGACCATACCCCTTCCAATGCACCAAGTACTGAAGGGACCGGCGATTCAGACGTGAGTCAATGATCTTTGATACTTGAAATTCCAAGTTACCATTGACCAACACAGGAGGAGGAGGTAGAGGTGACGGTATGACTGGTGCCACATACCTTTTAAGTAATGACTTGTGGAACACATTATGAATTTTAAACGTAGGAGGGAGGTCCAGACGAAATGCCACAGGATTAATTATGGAACTGATCCTGTACGGCCCGATGAATCTGGGACCCAGTTTCCAGGAGGGCACTTTAAGTTTTATATTCCTGGTAGACAACCATACCAGATCGTTCACATTCAGATCTGGACCAGAAACTCTCCTCCTATCAGCCATACGTTTGTAACGGTTCCCCATCGCACTCAGATTATTCAATACACCTCTCCACACAGAAGCAAGTGACGACGAGAAACGCTCCTCCTCAGGAACCCCAGAAGGGCCCCCCCCATTGAAAGTACAAAACTGGGGATGGAAACCATATGCCCCAAAAAACGGGGACTTACCAGTGGACTCGCTCCGCCTGTTGTTAAGAGCGAACTCTGCCAGAGGCAAGAAAGAAGACCAGTCCTCTTGGTTCTCTGAGACAAAACACCGGAGATTAGAGTTGAGCGATACTTTCCGATATCCTAAAGTATCGGAATCGGAATGGTATCGCCGATATCACTAAAATATCGGCGATACCCGATACCGATACCGGAAGTCCCATGTAAGTCTATGGGAACAAAATATCGCAACTAAAAAAACCCCATTCTTTCCTTGTAAACACTAAATATACACACATAGAATACATATATATATATATACATGTCATTGTGACATATATATATATACATATATGTATAGTTTATACACTTCTACATAGTAAAATATCCTCTGATTCAATTGCCGGGTAAAGCCGGCTTCAGTGAAAAGACAGAAGCACCCGACATGAAATTACACTTGGTGTACATAGGGTTAACCATGTCTTTTCATGTCCTTTGCTATCTAATTTGCACAAACAATTAAATCAGTCTATGTGTGCAAAATTTCACACCTGTAGGGGTTAATTAAAGGTGTAAATTCGTTGTAAAAAAAACGGACTTTTTTGCTACGAATTTACACCTTTAATTAACCCCTACAGGTGTGAAATTTTGCACACATAGACTGATTTAATTGTTTGTGCAAATTAGATAGCAAAGGACATGAAAAGACATGGTTAACCCTATGTACACCAAGTGTCATTTCATGTCGGGTTCTGCATTTTCACAAAAGCCGGCAATTGAATTAGCGGCTATTATACTATGTAGAAGTGTATGAACTACAAATATAAATATATATATATATGTGTCACAAATTCAATGACATGTATATATATATATGAGGTGTAAAATTGCTGAAAAAAAATGCGTGGGCTCCCGCCCTATTTTCGCAACCAGACAGACAAAGCCAGTGAGTGGGGGCAGATAATAATAGCCCAGAGAGGGACCATTATTTTTGCCCCCCCCCGGCTACTAACATCTGCCCCCAGACACCCCAGGAAAGACAAATCTATAATTAGATTCGCCCTTTCTGGCACTTTGCCCGTCTATTCCCATTGCCCTGTAGCGGTGGCGAATGGGTTAATATGGGGTTAAAGCCACCTTGCTATTGAAAGGTGACCTTAAGCCAGGTTAATAATTGAGAGCTGTCAATTAGACAACTATCAATTATTAATCCTATTGCATGAAATAAAAATAAAACACACACACTTTAATTAAAAATCATTTTAATGAAATAAAGACACATGTTTTTGACCATCTTTTATTTTACTGCAAAAACCATTTCCTGTAATAAAAATAAAATAAAAAAGCAAAATTATTCTTACCTATCCCATGCACAGTCAGGTCCCACGGTGTAATCCTTCAGAAAGGGTTAATGTTTACTGCAGGGACCGCAGCTAATGCTGCAGCCTCACAGTAAACCCCAAATGAATGAGTTCCTCTCCTGCCTGACAGGAGAGTAAAGGCTGGGTGTCACATAACGATACACCAGCGATCCCGACAACGATATGCACTTGTCAGGATCGCTGGTGTATCGCTACATGATCGCTGCTGAGCTGCCAAACAGGCAGCTCAGGCAGCGATCTGGGACAGCGACACTGCGGGTAACATCGCTTAAGGGCCCGTCTCACATAGCGATGTCGCTACCGAGATCGCTGCTGAGTCACAAGTTTTGTGACGCAGCAGCGAGCTCACCAGCGATATCGCTGTGTGTGACATTCAGCGACGATCAGCCCCCCTGCCGGGTATCGCTGATCGTCGCAGAAATGTCAGGACCTTTTTTTGATCGCTGGTTTCCCTCTGACAGGCACGCATCGCTGCGTGTGACAGGCGGGAGACCAGCGATCCGCTGGTAACCAAGGTACACAGCGGGTTTCCAGGCACCGCGCAGCGCTTGGAAACCCGCTGTGTACCTTGGATACCAGCTCCTTGCATCAGGGCGCTGGTATCCAAGGTACACAGCGGGTTTCTAGGCACAGCCCAGCGCCTGGAAACCCGCTGTGTACCTTGGTTACCAGCGGATCGCTGGTCTCCCGCCTGTCACACGCAGCGATGGTGCCTGTCAGAGGGAAACCAGCGATCAAAAAAAGGTCCTGACATTTCTGCGACGATCAGCGATACCCGGCAGGGGGGCTGATCGTCGCTGAATGTCACACACAGCGATATCGCTGGTGAGCTCGCTGCTGCGTCACAAAACTAGTGACTCAGCAGCGATCTCGGTAGCGATATCGCTATGTGAGACGGGCCCTTAAGTGGAAAGCTTAATTGATTGCTTTCCACTTTCACTTCAGGTCAGCCAGGGACACAATCAGTGACGTCAGAGGGAACTGATTAACAAAAATAGGGGTTCCCTTCGAAAAAAAAAATGGCGTGGGGTCCCCCCTATTTTTGTTAACCAGCCAGATGAAGCAGACCGCTGAGGCCTGGATTTTCAGGCTGTTAAGGAGCCAAGATCCATGGACCTTGCCAGCCTGATAATACCAGGCCACAGCAGTCTGCATATCTTGGCTGATTAACAAAAATAGGGGATCCCTCGAAAAAAATTGGCGTGGGGTCCCCCCTATTTTTGTTAACCAGCCAGATGAAGCAGACCGCTGAGGCCTGGTTTTTCAGGCTGGTAAGGATCCAATATCCATGGACCTTGCCAGCCTGATAATACCAGGCCACAGCAGTCTGCTTAGCTTGGCTGGTTAACAAAAATAGGGGATCCCCTCGAAAAAAAAACGGCGTGGGGATCCCCCCTATTTTTGTTAACCAGCCAAGTAAAATGCAGACTGCTGCGGCCTGGTATTAAAAGACTGTCAAGGCCCATGGATTTTGGCCCTCAACAGCCTGATAATACCAGGCTACAGCAGCCCCACATTTGGCGCATCAAAAGATGTGCCAATTGTGGCACTTTACCCGGCTCTTCCCACTTGCCCTGTAGCGGTGGCAAGCGGGGTAATAAGGGGTTAATGTCACCGTTGATTGCACGGTGACAATAAGCCCGGTTAATAATGGAGAGGTGTCAATAAGACACCGATCCATTATTAATCCCAAAGTTTTTAAATGTTTAAAAAAAAGACAAAGCAAGAAAAAGTCTTTTAATGAAATAAAAGAGACAACACAGTTTTCATTAATTTTATTGTACTCTCATTCCTGCGACGCCATCGATCTCCTGTAAAAAAAGAAAAAAAAAAAAACCAACAGTATACCACCTGTCCGACGCAGTCCATAACGACAGTCCCACGACGATCCAACTCTGCTACATCGCAATGACAGGCAGAGCCTGTCATCGCGACGCAGCACAGCTGATTACCTGCTTCCCCGGCGGTGACGTCATCGGACTGACTGCTTTACGGCCGGGATTACCCAGCAGTCACTGCAGTTATCGCGAGAAACTGCATGTGACCGCCGGGGAAAGAAGATTGCGGCCATCAAGCAGTCCAGGACGTGACCGCCGGAGATCTTCTGCCAGGTAAGTGCCGCTGACTCCTGACAGACCCGACCGACGGACACTGACAGTGACAGTGACAATCCCGATTCCGGTATCCGATATGACGAAAATATCGGAACTCGGAATCGGAATTCCGATACAGCCAATATCGGCCGATACCCGATATTTGCAGTATCGGAATGCTCAACCCTACCGGAGATATGTCTCTAAGCTCTGATTCAGACGCTCTGTCTGACCATTGGTCTGCGGATGAAAAGCCGAGGAAAATGACAATTGCATCCCCGACGTAAACAAAATGCCCTCCAAAATTTGGACACAAACTGAGACCCCCTATCTGACACCACATCAGAAGGCAACCCATGAAGTCTAACGATCTCCCTAATGAACACCTGCGCCAGAGTTTTAGCATTAGGGAGTGCAGGAAGAGCAACGAAATGTGCCATCTTACTGAACCTGTCAACAACCACCAGTATGACAGTATTCCCTGACGACGGAGGAAGGTCCGTAATGAAGTCCATAGATAAATGAGTCCATGGACGCTCCGGAAGTTTCAAGGGTAAAAGGGTCCCAGACGGACGGGTATGAGGGGTTTTAGAGCGAGCACACACCCCACATGACGCGACAAAAGTTATAACATCTTTATTAGCATTAGGCCACCAAAACCGGCGAGAAAGGAGATCTAAAGTAGCCTTACTCCCTGGATGTCCTGCTAGAGCAGAATTATGATGTGCCTCAATAACCTTTTGTCTCAACAGATTTGGGACAAACAGTCTCCCTGGAGGTCCTGCAGGGGCGTCCCCTGAGCCTCTAACACCTCCTCCTCAAGCTCAGAAAATACAGCCGACACTACCACCCCCTCCTGAAGGATAGGACTCGGGTCATCCGTTTTCCCGGCCCCTGGGAAACTGCGAGACAAGGCATCAGCCTTTACATTCTTAGACCCTGGGCGATAAGTGACGACAAAATTAAACCTGGTAAAAAACAACGACCATCGAGCTTGTCTGGAATTCAGACGCTTAGCGGATTCCAAATACAACAGGTTCTTGTGATCAGTAATAACGGTAACCGGGTGGACTGCCCCCTCCAAAAAGTGACGCCATTCTTCAAAAGCTAACTTAATGGCCAAAAGTTCCCTATTGCCGATATCATAATTCCTTTCGGCGGACGACAATTTCTTAGAAAAGAAAGCGCACGGATGCCATTTACCAGGGGACGGACCCTGGGACAATATAGCACCCACCCCTACGTCAGACGCATCCACCTCCACAATGAACGGCTGAGATGCATCTGGTTGGATGAGAACGGGTGCCGAAGCAAAACATTTCTTCAAAGAGGAAAAGGCTTGGCAAGCTTTGTCCGACCATTTAGAAAAATCCGTCCCTTTTCTTGTCATGTCAGTGAGAGGTTTGACGACAGATGAGAAATTACAAATAAATTTCCGGTAGTAGTTAGCAAACCCCAAAAAACGCTGCAGAGCCTTAAGATCCCCTGGCTGATCCCATTCAAGCACTGCTCTCACCTTTTCAGGGTCCATACGGAAACCGGAGGCTGACACCAAAAAACCCAAAAACTGAAGTTCCTGTACGGCAAATACACACTTCTCCAGTTTGGCGTATAATTTATTGTCTCGCAAGATCTGCAACACCTGTCTCACATGCTCCTGATGAGACACAAGATCTGGCGAGTAAATTAAAATGTCGTCCAAATATAAAACCACAAACAGCCCCACAAGGTGACGAAAAATGTCATTAACAAAATGTTGGAATACTGCTGGTGCAGTAGTCAGACCAAAAGGCATGACTAGGTTCTCATAATGTCCCTCCAGCGTGTTAAACGCCGTTTTCCACTCATCCCCCTCTTTTATCCTAATCAGATTATATGCCCCCCTGAGATCCAATTTAGAAAACCATTTGGTGCCAACAATTTGGTTGAAGAGATCAGGAATAAGAGGGAGTGGATACGGATCTCGAACAGTAATCCGATTAAGTTCGCGGAAATCCAAGCAAGGGCGTAGGCCTCCATCTTTCTTCTTCACAAAGAAGAACCCCGCGGCTACTGGGGAAGATGAAGGTCTAATATGCCCTTTGGCCAGACTTTCAGAAATATAATCTTTCATAGCCTGCCTCTCAGGACCAGAAAGATTATACAACCTAGCTTTAGGCAACTTAGCATCAGGAAGGAGATTAATAGAGCAGTCATACACGCGATGAGGAGGCAACTCCTGACACCCTCCTCACAGAAAACATCCCCAAAATCCTCCAAAAAAGGACGCAATGTACTAGGCACGACCGCACTGATGACTGTGTTCATGCAGTTGCTTTTGCAAAACTCACCCCATTGGCTTATTTCTCTGGACTGCCAATTAATCACAGGGTTATGTTTAACCAACCAAGGAAGTCCCAACACAATGGGAGTAGGTAGACCCTCCAACACATAACAAGATAATTGTTCCCTATGTATTGCCCCTACCCGAAGGTCAATGTTATGAACCTCATGAACAAAGCTACCTTGGCGAGAGGCCTGGCGTCAATGGAGAATATAGGGATCGGTTTGACCAATACACTCAGATGCATACCTTGAGCCTGAGCAAACTGAGCGTCAACCAGATTAGCCCCGGAACCACTATCAAGAAGAACAGACAATCTCTCCACTCTCGTACCAACTACCACCTCCACTGGTACAAGGAACTGAGAAGAACTGGCGGATGAAATACATACTCCCAGGTTGTCGTCCACCACACAACCTGGGATTAACAGTTTTCCGGCGACTTTTGGCTCAACAAGGCACGGGATGGACATTCTCCAACAAAATGTCCCTCTTTCCCGCAGAAAAAACATCTTCTAGTCCTGCGGCGTACCGCCAATCCCCTCCTACGAAATGATGTCCCTCCCAACTGCATAGGCTCATCCGAACAGACAAGGGAACCTCAACATAAGGGACTTGTCACGCTGTATAGCAGATATATATATGTGATGACAATAATCTATATCAAAAGGGCAACATACTATATAACATGCGCATAGCTATATGATAACATAGATTTACCTGACAAAGTCCAGTGGGTCAGAACGGAATCCGTTATACGCTGTCTCCGGCTAGAGGGTGACCGGGGTCTAAGCTGACCCTAACTGGGGTCCTAACTAATCCCTCAACCTGGAGGTACTGTTAAAGGTACAGAGGTCCAGGCCACCAGCGTAAACCCTGTCTCCTATCAATCCCTGCCAACTGTATTCTAGTCCTAAGAAGGACCCTGAATACCACCAAAGGGAATGAACAGGTAACGGTTAATGAACAGAAAGACATACAAGAAAGACAAGAAATAAAGTAAATAAAGTCTTACATACAACACTCACACACAGTAGGAACACCTTAGGTCTCAGAGATAAACTATAAGCTGTAAGAGTAAAAACAACTAAGGAGCTCTTAGCTTAAGTATTCTCAGAACCGATCCAGTCTGCTAAACTACATGAATGCTTTCACCGGCATCAACACCCAGACTGGCAGGAATATAAAGGAAACTAATTAGAACATAATCAAAAGCAGCCGGGCGAGGCTGGACCTAGTCTTAGCAAAGAGCTAGGTAAAATTAACTCTCTCATTACCAAACAACAAAGAAACAGCAGCTCAGCTGTGAGAAGTCAGAATGTGCAATCGCGACGATCTTCGTGGCGATGCACCCATGACAGTACCCCCCCTTCTACGAGGGGCCTCGGACCCTCATGACCAGGTCTGTCCGGGGTAAGTTGTGTGAAAGGTCCGAACCAATCGATCTGCGTTACATCAGACGCAGGGACCCACGTCCTCTCCTCAGGACCATACCCCCTCCAATGAACTAAGTACTGAGGGACGCGATGAGTGAGTCAATATTTCGACCTGAATCCACGTTATCATTGACACAGGGAGGAGGTAGAGGTGACGGTATGACTGGTGCCACATACTTTTTAAGTAATGACTTGTGAAACACATTATGAATTTTAAACGTAGGAGGGAGGTCCAGACGAAATGCCACAGGATTAATTATGGAACTGATCCTGTACGGCCCGATGAATCTGGGACCCAACCTCCAGGAGGAACTTTAAGTTTTATATTCCTGGTAGACAACCAAACCAGATCGTTCACCTCAGATCTAGACCAGAAACTCTCCTCCTATCAGCCATCCGTTTGTAACGGTTCCCGTAACCTTCAGTCTTAAGCGATCTGGAACTATCAGTCTCCCTGGAAGTCCCACAGGGGCGTCCCCTGAGCCCCAATACTTCCCCCTCAAGCTCAGAGCATACAGCTGACACTACAACTCCCTCCTGAGGAATAGGAACCGGATCATCCGTCTTCCCGGCCCTGGGAAAGTACGAGATAAGGCATCAGGAAGCAACTTTATTGAGCAGTCATACTGCGCGATGAGGAGGTAAACTCTTTACACCCCTCCTCTGAGAACTTCTCCCAAAGTCCTCCAGAAAAGGAGGCAAAGTCCTAGGCACAACCGCACCGATGACCGTGCTCATGCAGTTATTCTTGCAAAATTCACCCACTGGCTTATCTTTCTGGATTGCCAATCAATCACTGGGTTATGTTTAGCCAACCAAGGAAGTCCCAACACAATAGGAGTAGGTAGACCCTCCAACACATAACAAGACAATTGCTCTTTATGTATTGCCCTACTCGAAGATCTATGTTATGAACAGCTTGTACCAAGCTACCTTGACCAAGAGGTCTAGAATCAATAGAGAGTATAGGGACCGGTTTGGCCAATACACTCAGTTGCATACCATGCACCTGGGCAAACCGAGCGTCCACCAAATTAGCCCGGACCCACTATCAAGAAAAACAGAAATCCTCTCAGTTCTAGTACCAATCACCACCTCCGCAGGCACGAGAAACTGAGAGGGATTTGGGGACGAAATACACACTCCCAGGTTAACTCCTTGGCTCAAAGAGGTCCGGGATGGACACCCCCCAACAAAATGTCCCTCTCTCCCGCAAAAGAAACACCTTCTAGTCTTGCGGCGCACCGCCGATTCCCTCCTACAAAATGATGTCCCTCCCAACTGCATGGGTTCCTCAGAACAGACCAGGGGAACCTCAGTATAAGGGACTTTAGTAGTAGGTGGAGTCATCACGGGGGGCGGAGTTACCTCGCGTCTTCCCGAAGTCGTCTATCAATGCGAATAGCGAGGGCCATAGCAGCCTCCAGTGATGGAGGAGAATCATACTGAGCCAACACATCTTTAATTTGTCAGACAACCCTTGACAAAACTGGCTCCTAAGAGCTGGGTCATTCCACTGAGTATCTGTTGCCCATCTACGGAACTCAGAAGAATATTCCTCCGCTGGACGATTTCCTTGCCGTATTTTACGTAACCTTGTTTCAGCAAGGGAGACTCGATCCGGATCATCATATACCAGACCCAGGGCAGTAAAAAATCGATCCACTGACTGGAGATCTGGGGAGCCTGGAGGAATAGAGAACGCCCAAGATTGAGGGTCCCCTTGTAAGAGCGAGATAACAATTCCCACCCTCTGCTCTTCACTCCCAGATGACCGAGGCCGCAGCCGAAAGTACAATTTACATGCCTCCCGGAAAGTAAAAAATTTGTCCCGCCCACCAGTGAACCTGTCCGGGAGAGCAACCTTAGGTTCAGATCTGGTTTGCTCCGGGGGGACAAAACCTTGGACTTAATGTCTGCAACTCCATGGACAACCCTGCAACTGCCGGGCCAGCTGGGCTACTGGATCCATGACAGCTGGGGAGAATCTTTAGTATTGGCGGTGAAAATGTCACGCTGTATAGCAGATATATATATGTGATGTCAGTAATCTATATCAAAAGGGCAACATACTATATAACATGCGCATAGTATATGATAACATAGATTTACCTGACAGAAGTCCAGTGGGTCAAACGGAATCCGTTATACGCTGTCTCCGGCTAGAGGGTGACCGGGGTCTAAGCTGACCCTAAACTGGGGTCCTAACTAATCCCTCAACCTGGAGGTACTGTTAAAGGTACAGAGGTCCAGGCCACCAGCGTAAACCCTGTCTCCTATCAATCCCTGCCAACTGTATTCTAGTCCTAAGAAGGACCCTGAATACCACCAAAGGGAATGAACAGGTAACGGTTAATGAACAGAAAGACATACAACAAAGACAAGACATAAAGTAAATAAAGTCTTACATACAACACTCACACACAGTAGGAACACCTAAGGTCTCAGAGAAAAAACTATAAGCTGTAAGAGTAAAAACAACTAAGGAGCTCTTAGCTTAAATATTCTCAGATCCGATCCAGTCTGCTAAACTACATGAATGCTTTCACCGGCGTCTAACACCCAGACTGGCAGAAATATAAAGGAAACTAATTAGAACATAATCAAAAGCAGCCGGGCGAGGCTGCACCTAGCCTTAGCAAAGAGCTAGGAAAAATTAACTCTCTCATTACCAAAAAACAAAGAAACAGCAGCTCAGCTGTGAGAAGTCAGAATGTGCAATCGCGACGATCTTCATGGCAATGCACCCATGACAGGCTCATCCGAACAGACAAGGGGAACCTCAACATAAGGGACTTTAGTGGTAGGTGGAGAAACAACAGGGAGTGGGGTTACCTCACCCTCTCCCGAAGCCGTCTATCAGTACGGATAGCTAAGGCCATAGCAGCCTCCAGTGAATGAGGAGACTCATACTGAGCCAAAACGTCTTTTAATTTATCAGAAAGCCCATGACAAAACTGGCTCCTAAGAGCTGGGTCATTCCACTGAGTATCTGTGGCCCATCTACGAAACTCAGAAGCAAATTCCTCTGCCGGACGATCTCCCTGCTGTATCTTACGTAATTTTGTCTCAGCAAGAGAGACCCGATCTGGGTCATCATATACCAATCCCAGGGCAGTAAAAAATTGATCTACAGACTGTAGAGCCGGGGATCCCGGAGGAAGGGAAAATGCCAGGATTGAGGGTCCCCTTGCAGAAGTGAGATAACAATTCCACTCTCTGCTCATCACTCCCTGATGATCGAGGCCGAAGCCGAAAATAAAATTTACATGCCTCCCGGAAGGTGAAAAATTTGTCTCGCCCACCAGTGATCCTGTCCGGGAGAGCTACTTTAGGTTCAACTCTGGTTTGCTCCAGGGGAGACAAAACTTTGGACTTAATGTCCGTCAGCTCCATGGATAATCCCTGCAACTGCAGAGCCAGCTGGGCTACTGGATCCATGGTAACTGGAGATAATTTTTATGGCCAGTGAAAATGTCACGCTGTCTAATGATATGTATACAATGTCAGTAAACTAGTAATACAGGAACAACACTCTATACAACAAGTAGTATAGCAACATCAGCATGTAAGTATAGAATAGATTTACCTGACACGATATCTGCTGAACTCAGGGTTAATCCTGAGGACTTGATGAGCTGAAACAGGAAAGAGGTGGACCGGGATCTAACCTGACCCTAAACTGGGGTCCTAACTAATCCCTCACCTTGGAGGTACTGATAATGGTTCAGAGGTCCAAGTCTCCAACCTAACCCTGTCTCCTATCAGACCCTGAACCCTGTAATCAGTCCTAAGAAGGATCCTGACTACCACCAAAGGGATATGGGCTGATCTCAGCTAAATACACAGATTAGACATATAAGACAGACAGGATAACACACGCTTGCATACACACTCAAACACCAAAGGAACATAAATGGTCTGGGAAATAAACTCTAACCAAGTTGAGCTTAGAACAACTAAGGAGCTCACAACTAAAGTCTATACAGATTCATTCCTATCTGTGGTCTGCATGAAGGTTTCACTGGCAACTCCCCAAGCAGACAGCCAGGAATTTAAAGGAAACCAATCAACAAATAATCAATTGCAGCCGGGAGAAACTGCACCCAGTCCCAGCACCGAGCACAGACAGAATTAACTCCCTAGCTGCCAAACACAAAGAAACAGCAGCTCAGCTGTGAGAAGTCAAAATGTGCAACCGCGATGATCTTCGTGGCAATGCACACATGACAGACAGTGAGAGTATGTGTGTTGAATGGGGTGTACATTTCACCTAGATACTGTGCTGACTGGTATAAGGGAAATGTATGGCTTTGTAAACCTAGTGGTAGAGAAAGGTCACTACACCTTACATTCAGTACACACTTGCAGCTCAGGCCTGAAACCACTCAGCTGTTAATTAGGAGACCAGAAGTAGGTGTCTGCGAACACAGACAGAGAGCTTGCTTAGTCTGGACAAGGAGTCCAGGCACAAGAAGGAGTCTCCAGGAGTATGAGCTGTCTCAGTCTGGGGGCTCGGTGTACCCCGGACACAGGAGTAGTCTCTGTGAGAATCCATGCGGATAGCTGCTGAATAGGAGGGGAGCTCTCTCAAGTCTGGATGTTGGATATGCCTTTAGACACAAAGAGGAGCCTCTGCGAACCTCCATGTTGGTAACTACTGAACATATGTGTTGTTTTGGCCCAGGCTGTTAGAGTCTGGTCCCGGATAGATAGGGAAATCTATCTAAGTGTAGTAAGTGGCTGGACAAGCCCAGGTCTTATGTTTATGATTTGGTTTTGATTATGTTCTGTTTACTGTGGACTTTAATAAAACTGGTTGCGGCCAGTTTTTAACAGAACTACTGTCTGTGAATGGTCTCTTTATGCCACTCCGTCTCCCCAAGACGGCGATCCCAGAGCTATATCACCTGAAAAGCGTACAATATATATATATATATATATATATATATATATATTATATATTGTGACAAAGTCACTGGTAAGGTGCTGGAGGGGAGATATGTTTCACCATGCTTAATGGTGTTCGTGATAAAAAACTGAAGAGTTTTTCTTCCAGCACCCTAAGTGCCATGAGGGGAAAAACTATTATAATGGGCTGGCTTTTATGTGGACATACATAGAGCAGGTGGGAGGATGTCCATCTCTGGGTGTTGTCTGGGGCTTAAGTAGCTTGCCTCCAAAGGCAGCAATGTTCAGTGTCTGGAGAGGAACGCTCCAGAGAAGTGTTTTGTGTTTTGTTTATGCCTGAACCGTGGTTCTTTCCTACCCTAAGCGGACTGAACCACGCTAATACAAGGACTGTGCTTAGTGCTACCATTTTGGGTCTTTTTTTGCCCAGATTGCTGTGTTTACTTTGTGCTGCAGTTTGGTTTAGGCCACATATGAATAAGCCAAGTGCATTGTAATGCTGGTATTATCTGTACTTTGTTTTCCAGCGTTACTTTGCATGTCTTTGCTTTAACCATTTTGCTCCTTTCCCCCTAACCAGCTGGGATACTGTTGTCTGTTACCTGTATGGATGCTGCTCAGTTCCCAGCTCTGCTGCGTAGCCGTACTTGCGTGAGTGTCTCCGCTGCGTTGCATGACCACCCGCATGTGCGGTCCCTGGCCTGCTGTAGAAGCTACCCGTAGGTTGCAAAGTCCTCTGCAGTGGTGCATGACTTACTACGTGTGTGGCTGCAGCCACTGTCAGGTGTCCTTCTGTGCTGAGTTGTCTGGCTCTGCATAGGGGGCGCGGTCCACACCTGTCCTGCTTTTATGAGGATTGGGTGTGCACTAGAATTGCTGCTCCAGCCTATCGCTGTGAAGCAGCTCATATATAAAGTTCCCCAGCCCTGTGGGATGTTGCCAGAGCTTTGCATTAAGTTCCTGAACCTAGCCGTGTGTGTTTGTGTGTTCAGCTCCTGCTCTGTGTGCGATCAGTTCTGGAGAGCTGATTCCCTTTGTCCTGTCTTGTGTTTCCGCCTGTTCTGGGGGCTGAGTACCCAGATCGCCCTTCCTGGAGGCTGCATATCCAGGCCTGTTCCTGTTGTATCTTGTTCCCTGAATCCCTGATCCTGGATCTGTCCCGGTACCTGAATGTCTGAACTGTGTCTTGTGTTTCCGCCAGCTCTAGGGGCAGAATACCCAGATCGCCCTTCCTGGAGGCTGCATATCCAGGCCTGTTCCTGCTGTGTCTTGTTACCTGAATCCCTGATCCTGGATCTGATCCTGTGCCTGACTGTCTGAACTGTGTCCTCTGTGTTATGTTCCTGAAGTCCTTCTGTGTCCTGAACCCTGTACCAGTGACTGTGATTCCTTGCTTTATAACCTGAGTTCATCTTGGAAGGAGGAGTTTGGTGTGTGTGCTGAGTTTCTGTTACTCTGTGCTCAGCTTCTGTGCAATCCCCGGCCAGCTCCCGTTGAGCCTGGGGGGCTTGCACCAGACCGCTGGGGTTCCTTTTCAGGTCGCTGCCAGATGTCCGATGCCTGATGACCATGGCCTGATGTCCGATGTCCGATGACCACTTCCAGATCTCCGGATTCTATCCTCCCTGCCTGATGTCCGGAGCCTGCCGATCGTTGCCAGATGTCCAGAGTCCGATGCCAGTGTTCTGATGTTCCTGAGTTCCAGTCCGTGTTCCTGAGTTCGTCCGTTCTGAGTTCCAGTCCGTGTTCCTGAGTTCCAGTCCGTGTTCCTGAGTTCCAGTCCGTGTTCCTGATGTCCCGATGTCCTGCCGGTTCCTCCGTGGTCTACCCTGTGATGACGTCTGTCCTGGGTCAGTGTCTGATGTTCTCCTGCTGAGCCTGTGCTACGCCTAAGGCCTGAGAGAGAGGCCGTTCTAGTATGCCCGTGGCAGATGACCCTGGACTGCATCAACCCGTGATGACCCCGCCATCGTCTGACGTTCGTCCTGGGCCGGTGTCTGATGTTCTCCTGCTGAGCCTGTGCTACGCCTGAGGCCTGAGAGAGAGGCCATACTAGTATGCCTGTGCCAGATGATCCTGGACTGCATCTACCCGTGATGACCCGCCATCGTCTGAAGTCTGTCTGAGGTCGGTGTCTGATTTTCTCCTGCTGAGCCTGTGCTACGCCTGAGGTCTGAGAGAGAGGCCGCCCTAGTATGCCCATGCCAGATAACCTTGGACTGCATCTACCCGTGATGTCCTCCTGCACTCGTCTGTGATCCTGAGACGTGTACCCTTCTCTGATGTGCGGAATCGGGAGTCCGGCATTATGTTCTGTTTATGTACTGTGTGTGTCTTTAAGTAAACTTTGTTTCTTCATACCTGAAGTTGTGTGGTGTTGTCTAGTCCTGCAGGTCGCCATCTTGCCCACATGCTCAGCTGCCACGGATCCCGGTCGCTGCCCTCCCCTAGTCCGGGCAGGCCCGGGTCTCCCTCCGTGGTCCAGTGGGTCCACATTCTCTTACCATCTGGGACGCATGCCTCACGTCATCGTGGACTGGCGGCGTGGGAGCATTGGCTAGTTAGGCAAGCTATGCCATGTCCCAACGCCCGCAGCCGTGGGTAGCGTCACATGCATTTCCTAAGCCCCAGTGTTCCCGTGTCTACCTCCAGGTAACTGAGTGAGCCAATCTACCACTTATATAGTGACATGTAGAAGTTTTGGCACCCCTGGTCAAAATTACTGATATTGTCAACAGTTAAGTAAGCTGAAGCTTAAATGGTCTCTAAAAGTCCTAACCATTTTAAAAATTACAAAAGGAAAAATGGTCCAATTGAAAAGTTTGGGCACCCTTGGGGATTTGTGTGTTCAGATAACTTAGGCCAAGGTTTCAGACCTTAATTAGCTTGTTACGAAAGTCCATGTGATGCAAATAAAAACCCAACCTTCTCTAACCTTGTGCCAAATAACAGCAGCCAGGGGTTCTTTTAAGCAGCTGCATAGCACTCAGAAAATGAAAATGGTGTAGAACCACAAAGCAGAAGAACGCTATAAGAAGATACCAAAGAGTCTTCAAGTTGCCCTTTATGGAGTTCGAAATGTAATTAAGAAATGGCAGTTAACGATTACAGAAAGCTAGATGAGGTGTCCAAGTTTGTCGCATATCCAATGCCCCAGATTGATATATCAGCCAGATATATCATCACCCTGGACCTAACTAAAGGGTACTGTCAGATTTTCCTGTCCCCAAGTGCAAAGGAGAAGACTACCTTCTCTATACCTGATGCATGCTTTCAGTATACCAGAATGCCGATTGGACTACAAGGAGCCCCTGCCGCCTTTCAGAGGGCTATGGATCAGATCCTAGCCTCTCACAAGAACTACGCCGCCGTTTATTTGATCTTTAGCCCGGAGTGGGGAAGTATGTGGGAATGTAGTTGTCCGCCCACCAATTCATGAAAATAATAGCAATAGAGGGGAAAAATTTTGCTCCCACGTCTATCCAACAATTTGATTTGGATGTTTGTTGTTGGAACCCTTTTGTTTAATTACCACAGCCGCTTTTTCCGAGCACCATCCTGGAGTCCACACCCAAAGCCACAGGAATTCATCTAATGGTGAGTTGAACTACCCCCTTTTTTTCTCCTATATTGCTATATGTTGGAATTGGCTTTTTCCTACACATTCTTGCTCCCATTCTTTAATAAGGATTTTTTATGAGGATTTAGATACAGGAAAGATGTGTATTTTTGTACTGTGTTAGTGTCAGGAACACCGCACTATACTTGCTCACTGAGCCAGTGCATGTGTCCTGAGTGAACAAACTGTGCCCAAAGATACCTGTAGAGCAGAGCAGTAGGGAAGACGTGTGCTTCAGAGGACCAGGACCTGCAGCATATGACTGCCAAGGGGCGGAGCCGGCCACAGGTCTCTCAGAAGCAGCAGTAGCAGATAGAGAATGCTACAGGCCAGAGGACCTGAAGCACATGACTGCTAGTGGGCGTGGCCTAAGCTCCAGAGAGCTATGAGGTGAAGGAAAACTCCTAGAAGGGTAACTACGGGACACAGTTACCAAGAGGCATATACAGAACGGATAATCAGGACGTAGCAAAGGGGTCATACACATAGAAGGTGACGAAGTACAAGAGGAGCAGGCAGAGCGTAATCAGAGAATAGCCAAGGGTCATACACGTAGAGGGCAGCAGAGTACAAAAGGGACAGGCAAAACTCAAAACAGGGACACAGCCAAATCAGAACCAGACAGACGTAACGTAGCACAGGCACAAAGCACTGGCACAAGTACAACAGAGTCAAACACACTCGGCCAAGGGTCAGAGTATAAGCGACAGAGGATGGCCCCACAATGAGGCTATAAAAAGCCTCCCAGAATCTCAGAGTGAGGCCATCCCGGTTAACCCTAAAACCACCTAATCCCAGAAACTCAGCAGACCATGACAGTTAGCCAGTAGATAGAAAAATATTTAGAATTGAGAGTCCTCAGTGGTTGATACCTTTTAATGGCTAGCTGAAAAGATGGTAACAAATTGCAAGCTTTCGAGACTACTCGGGTCTCTTCATCAGGCTTGACTAATACAAAATCTGAAGAATCACATATTATACACAACACAGCACAGAAACAATGCAATTGATAGGACAAGTGACGTGAAGCAGAACTGTCATTATGGGAGATAGAGATGAACATAAATATTGGAACAGTTCATAGATAAGGAGTGTGAAAGTTTTACTGTCCTCTGATTGGGGTCTGGTATTGTTGTGATGCCCCCAGAAGGTCTGAAGAGCAAATTCCCTAATTGATGTAAAAAGACATAAATCCATGCGACACATTCATTCCTGTACTGAGTGTGTCAAAGGTTGTCATGAGTTTATATTCCCAAACCTTTCTGTCTCTCTGAGACTTAAAGTTAGCTTTTAATACAAGTAATTTCATGTCCATCATGCTATGACCGGGGATACAAAAGTGTTTGACCACAGGTATATCCATTCTTTTTTTCTCTTATTGTGTGGCGATGAGAATTCATCCTTGTTCTCAGTTTTTGCCTGGTCTCCCCCAATACAGACCACCAGTTGGACATTTAGTACAAATAATTAGGTACACCACATTAGATGTGATGCAGCTGAAAGTACCTTGTTGTCCTGATGTGAGTTGGGGATCTTTATCTTGTCCGTGGTCATTATAAATGGACAGGTTTTACATTTTTTCTTGTTGCAAGGAAAGGTTCCTGCAACTGATGGAGAGGACAGAGAGCTTCTGACAATGATGCTTCTTAAATTTGGGGGCTGAACTCCGGTGAACTCTCTGATGGCAGCTCAGTGATACACTGCGGGAGAGATTAACTCCTGTCAGTGTATTGCCAGATGCCAGGTAGAGCAGTCACATCTCCCGATGTGACTGTTTTACGCGTGAGATTGCCGTGGGACACTTGGTATTAAATGGACTATGTCGGATAGGATAGTATTATATGTTGGTTTATTTTTTTTTGTTTGCAGGAGACGAGGGCATCAGGGATTAGACATTCAGTAAGTATGGTAAATTTAGATTCAATAAAGGAGCCTGTGTGATTATTTCAAATAAAAGACTTTATTCTGAGTGTCTCTGTTTTATACAATATCACTATGGGGTTAGAAATGGATAGGTCTCTTTAGACGCCTATCCATTACTAACCTGTGGGCTTGATGTCACCTGACAATACAAAGGTGACATCAACCCCACAAATATGAACCCCACTTGCCATAACTACAGGACAAGTGGGAAGAGTGAGGCTAAGTGCCAGAATTGGTGCATCTATAAGAAGAGCCATTTCTGGGGCAGCTGATAGCTGATGTTTTTAGCCTGGGGTGGTGCCAATATCCATGGCCCCATTCCAGGCTATTAATATCAGCCCCCAGCAGTCTGCATAATTTTTTATAGTTAAATTTTATAGGGGGACCCCATGTCATTTTTTTTCTGGGGTTGCCTTTTAAACAAGCCAGTAAAGGCTAATTAAACAGCTGTGAGCTGATATTAATAGCCTGGGAACCTTTATGGCTATTGGCTCCTTCCCAGAATATTAACATCAGCCGTCAGCTTTCCCTCTGCTGGTTATGAAAATTATGCAATTATGCAGATCACTGATCTGACACTATGCATAGCACAGTGTCATATCAGCAATCTGACAGGCAGTGAAGGAGGCTTGCTGGCGCCTGCTCTCAGCAGTTGCTCGCAAGTCACCTCCCTGCAGGACCTGGAAGGACCCTGCGGCCATCTTGGAAATGGGGGTCTCCATGGAGACCACCGAAACAATGCAAGCCCCCTCCCTGCGCGATTCTTCTCTGTGCCGCTGTCACTACTGTCACTAGCACCGATCGTGGGCATTGCTGCGGGGTGTGAGCTGTCACATACAGCTGACACCTGCACGTGATCGCCACGGCGCTCAGCGTGAGGCCGCGCGATCGTGCCTCTGTACTAGTACTGCTGTTTGCGGGAACACAGTTCCCGCAGAGCAGTACTAGTACGGCGCATGTCGGGAAGGGGTTAACTCTTTATGTATCGTTTTATTAATGAGGGTATCTAGCCAACACCTGTTCATTACTAAACCTCGGGCTTGATATTTTATATGTATACACTCCCTCACAGACGTTATGTCGCTTATCGATGTTATGTAAATAAAAGCTGATAACCTGACATTTGTTATGTTTAGGTAGCTGAGGAGAAATAGCAAAAACGGTAATACACCAGAGAGGCTGGAACCTATTGGATTGCAGTAACCTGAACTAACCACACAACTAGAGGTAGCCGTGGAGCGTTCCTACGTTGATCCTAGACGCCTCGTCACAGCCTGAGAGATAACTACACCTAAAGGCAGAAAGATGAAAGCTATCTGGCCCGGAGCAGATCCCCAAAGAAAATAGGAAGCCCCCAAACATGTAATGACGGTTAGACAAGAAGAAAGCACGGACACAGACAGAAAATAGAATGAGCAAACGCTGGGGCCCAATCTGTCTAGACAGAAAAGTACAGGACAGAATTCTGACTGCAATCCAAAAAAAACCCTAAAAAATACCAACACTTCTAATTGCAAAAAAAACCTGAGATCACACGATCTCCTCCACCCAAATCAGATCTCTGGTGTAACAAAACCAAGCCGCAGCCACTGAAAAAACAGGAAAAAGCAAATGAACAAATAACAGTGGTTACAGATAAACTGAGAGGAGCACAGGCCCCAGGAGGGGACCCGGCTGAACTCCAAAAGTGCAGAAAACTATGCAAAAAGCAAGCACAAAAAGAAAAGCAAAAATATCTTATCTGAAAGCAGCAGACGCAGGCAAGACTCCAGCAGACTTCCAAATGAACCAGGAACCACAATTGAGACAAGAACAATTGATCACCGGCGACCATCATGGGAGGGAACCTCCCTTGTATCAGTCCAGTCAGTGATCCCAGATTGCCATTCCTCGCTGGAAGGTTCAGTACTGTCTGTAACCACCAG
Organism: Oophaga sylvatica; assembly: GCA_033576555.1. Lineage (NCBI taxonomy): Eukaryota > Metazoa > Chordata > Amphibia > Anura > Dendrobatidae > Oophaga > Oophaga sylvatica. Next base: position 10,016 of record JARQOD010005198.1, on the reverse strand, counting down.
AGGGAGCCTCTGCTCAGAAACCATCTCTAGCACATTCACAACAGTACCCCCCTTGAGGAGGGGTCACAGAACCCTCACTTGTGCAACCAGGCCGATCAGGATGAGCTCGGTGATAGGCACGGATCAGTCTCCTAGCATGGATGTCCAACACCCAAGAATTGTCCTCCTGACCATAACCTCTCCAAATACTGGAGTTTCCGTCTAGAAAAACAAGAATCCAATATTTTCTCAACCACATACTCCAGATTGCCCTCAACCAAAACAGGGTCAGGAGGCGCAGCCATAGGAACCACTGGCTCGACAAACCTCTTCAATAAGCACTTGTTGAAAACGTTATGGATCTTAAATGTCCCTGGAAGAAGCAACGGAAGGAAACCGGATTAAGAATCTCCATGATAAGGTCCAATGAACCTAGGCTTAAACTTTGGAGATGCAACGCTCATAGGGATATTTCTTGAGGACAACCAAACCAAGTCCCCCACTTTAAACTGAGGACCATCAGTCCTATGCCGGTTGGCAAACTGCTAGGCCTTCTCTTGAGAGAGAGACAACCTCTCCACTACCTGGTCCCAAATTTGCTGCATTCACTCCACAACAGAGTCAACACCCGGACAGACAGAAGCCTCCGCCTGTCCCGAAGAAAATCGAGGGTGAAACCCAGAATTGCAGAAAAATGGAGACATCAAGGTGGCAGAGCTAGCCCTATTATTAAGAGCAAACTCAGCCAAAGGCAAAAAAGAGACCCAGTCATCTTGATCAGCAGACACAAAACATCTCAAATAAGTCTCCAAGGTCTGGTTTGTTCTCTTGGTTTGTCCATTGGTCTGAGGATGAAATGCAGAGGAGAAAGATAACTGAACACCAACTTTAGAATAATAATAAATAATAATAATCTTTATTTTTATATAGCGCTAACAGATTCCGCAGCGCTTTACAGTTTTGCCCACATTATCGTCACTGTCCCCGATGGGGCTCACAATCTAGATTCCCTATCAGTATGTTTTTGGAGTGTGGGAGGAAACCAGAGTACCCGGAGGAAACCCACGCAAACACGGGGAGAACATACAAACTCCTTGCAGATGTTGTCCTAGATGGGATTCGAACCCAGGACTCCAGCGCTGCAAGGCTGTAGTGCTATCCACTGAGCCACCGTGCTGCCCTTAGAACAAAATGTCCTCCAAAATCTGGAAACAAACTGGACTCCTCTGTCAGACACAATGTTCTCTGGAATGCCATGTAACCAAACCACGTTCTGAAGGAACAAAGGCACCAACTCGGAGGAGGAAGGTAACTTAGGTAATGGCACAAGATGTATCATCTTGGAAAACCTATCACAGATTACCCAGATAACGGTCATTCTCTGAGAAACAGGGAGGTCGGAAATAAAATCCATAGAGATATGGGTCCATGGCCTCTTGGGCACAGGTAATGGCATTAACAAACCACTAGAGCGACAGCAAGGCTTGGAATGAGAGCAAGTTCCACAGGGCTGCACAAAGTCCCTGACGTCACGAGACAAAAAGGCCACCAAAAGGACCGACTCACCAAGTCTCTGGTACCAAAAATCCCGGGATGACCAGCCAATCCGGAACAATGAATCTCAGACATCACACTCTTCTTCCACTGGTCTGGGACAAACAACTTCCCAACAGGGCAGCGCTCAGGTTTATCCTCCTGACACCCCTCCAGAGCCAGTCTCAAATTGGACGAGATGGCGGAAAGTACCACACCCTCTTTCAAAATAACAGCAGGATCAGATAACTCAGGAGAATCCGCAAAGAAACTCCTCGAGAGGGCATCCGCCTTAACATTCTTAGTGCCAGGAAGAAAAGAAACCACAAAATTAAAACGTGTGAAAAACAAGGCCCACCTGGCCTGTCTAGGATTAAGTCGCTTGGCTGATTTGAGATAAACCAGGTTCTTATGGTCTGTGAGGACCACCACCTGATGTTTGGCTCCTTCCAGACAATGTCTCCACTCTTCAAAGGCCAACTTCATGGCCAATAACTCCCAATTACCCACGTCATAATTACGTTCAGTTGGAGAAAATTTTCGAGAGAAAAAGGCACAAGGGTTACTCTTAGAGGTCTCTGGATCCCTTTGGGACAAAACGGCACCTGCCCCAATCTCAGAAGCATCAACCTCCACCTGAAACGGTAGAGAAACATCAGGCTGCTGTAGAACAGGAGCAGAAGTGAATCTCTGCTTAAGTTCCTGAAATGCAGAAACTGCCTCAGGAGGCCAATTCACCACATCGGAACCCTTTTTGGTCAAATCAGTCAATGGTTTAACAATACCGGAGAAATTACCAATAAATTTACGATAAAAATTGGCAAAACCCAAAAATCTCTGAAGAGCCTTTAATGAAGTAGGTTGAACCCAATCACAGATGGGCTAAACCTTGACCGGGTCCATTTCAATAACATACGGAGACAAAATGAATCCCAGAAATGAGACCTTCTGTACGCCAAAAAGACACTTTGATCCCTTCACATACAGAGCATTCTCTCTCAAAATCTGGAACACAGTCCGAACATGTTTCACATGAGAGTCCCAGTCATTGGAAAAAATCAAGATATCATCCAAGTAAACAATCAGAAATTTATCCACAAAATCCCTGAAAATATCATTCATGAAGGATTGGAAGACGGAAGGAGCATTAGTGAGCCCAAAGGGCATCACTAGGTACTCAAAATGCCCCTCTGGGGTATTAAACGCTGTCTTCCATTCATCCCCATGCTTAATGCGAATAAGGTTATACGCCCCCCTGAGGTCAAGCTTGGTAAACCAACTAGCACTTTTCACTCTGGAAAACAGGTCAGAAATCAAGAGTAACGGATATTGATATTTCACAGTGATCTTATTCAGGAGGCGATAATCAATACACGGCCTCAATGAACCATCCTTTTTGGCCACAAAGAAAAAACCGGCGCCCAAGGGCGAAGAGGATGGTCTGATATGACCCCTCTCCAATGACTCCTTGATATAAGATCGCATAGCATCGTGTTCAGGTACAGATAAGTTAAAAAGGCGACCCTTAGGAAATTTACCACCAGGCACTAACTCAATAGCGCAATCGTAGCTTCTGTGAGGAGGTAAGGACACAGACTTACTTTCACTAAACACATCAGAAAAATCAGTCCAAAAGTCAGGGACATCCTGAGACTGGGGAGAGGCAGAAAAAACAGGAGTGTCAGCATTAACACATTGGCAGCCCCAACTGGTCACAGACACAGATTTCCAATCCAAAACAGGATTATGAGTCTGTAACCAAGGGAAACCCAGTACAATAATGTCATGCAGATTATGCAACACCAGAAATTTGCAACTCTCCTGATGATCTGTTTCAACCCTCATTATCACCTGAGTAGAAAATTGGGGTTTATTCTCCGCCAAAGGGGTAGAATCAATGCCCAGTAGGGGAATAGACTTCCGCAGGGTATCATGGGAAAGCCACAACGTTTGGCAAAGTCAAAATCCATCAGGTTAATAGCTGCTCCTGAATCAACAAAAGCCTGAGCCGAAAATGTGGACATAGAGCAAATCAGGGTAACAGTCAACAGAAATTTAGTCTGAACACTACCCAAGACAACTGAGCGCGCAAAACGTCTTCCCCGCTTAGGGCAGACGGCAATAGCATGAGAGACGTCACCACAGTAGAAACATAACCCATTGCACTTTCGAAACTCAAGACGCTGTGCCCCAGAAGTCACTCCATCACACTGCATGGGCTCAGGAGCTGGCCCACAAGGCAATACCATCTCACGCATACCTCTGCGCTCACGCAAACGTCTGTCAACTTGAATAGCCAAAGACATAGAATCATTGAGACCAGAAGGAACAGGGAATCCCACCATAACATCCTTTATATTCTCTAACAGACCCTTCCGAAAAAGGGCTGCCAAAGCATCATCATTCCATTTGGTCAGAACTGCCCACTTTCGAAATTTCTGACAGTACAGTTCAGCGGCTTCACAGCCCTGACTTAATGCCAACAAGGTTTTTTCAGCTTGATCAGTGACATTAGGTTCATCGTACAACAACCCCAGAGCCTGAAAAAATACATCAACATCATTCAAAACAGGATCCCCAGGTGTCAGGGAAAAAGCCCAATCCTGAGGGTCGCCGTGCAGAAGAGAGATGACAATTTGAACCTGCTGTGCTGCGTTCCCTGAGGACTTAGGCTTTAAGGCTAAAAACAACTTACAGTTATTTTTGAAAGTCAGAAATTTAGCCCGATCCCCCATAAACAAATCTGGCATGGGGATCCTAGGTTCCACAACCGGCAACCTAGCAAGATAGGTAGCAATACTCTGAACCTCAGTGGCAAGCTGCTCCACACGGCCAGACAACTGTGCAAACTCCATTGAGAGAAAAAAAAAATCCTCCTCAGCACCCAGAGAGAAAGAGGGAAAAAAAAAATCTCTGACAGCTCTGACAACTTTTTTCTTTCCAAACTATTTTTCCCTTCTGTGAGTACCATACAATTTCAGTTTGGGCCGGTGATACTGTTATGTTTAGGTAGCTGAGGAGAAATAGCAAAAACAGTAATACACCAGAGAGGCTGGAACCTATTGGATTGCAGTAACCTGAACTAACCACACAACTAGAGGTAGCCGTGGAGCGTTCCTACTTTGATCCTAGACGCCTCGTCACAGCCTGAGAGATAACTACACCTAAAGGCAGAAAGATGAAAGCTATCTGCCCCGGAGCAGATCCCCAAAGAAAATAGGATGCCCCCAAACATGTAATGGCGGTTAGACAAGAAGAAAGCACAGACACAGACAGAAAATAGAATGAGCAAATGCTGGGGCCCAATCTGTCTAGACAGAAAAGTACAGAACAGAATTCTGACTGCAATCCAAAAAAACCCCTAAAAAATACCAACACTTCTGATTGCAAAAAACCTGAGATCACACGATCTCCTCCACCTAAATCAGATTTCTGGTGTAACAAAACCAAGCCGCAGCCACTTAAAAAACAGGAAAAGGCAAATGAACAAATAACAGTGGCTACAGATAAACTGAGAGGAGCACAGGCCCCAGGAGGGGACCAGGCTGAACTCCAAAAGTGCAGAAAACTATGCAAAAAGCAAGCACAAAAAGAAAAGCAAAAATATCTTATCTGAAAGCAGCAGACGCAGGCAAGACTCCAGCAGACTTCCAAATAAACCAGGAACCACAATTGAGACAAGAACAATTGATCACCGGCGACCATCATGGGAGGGAACCTCCCTTATATCAGTCCAGTCAGTGATACCAGATTGCCATTCTTCTCTGGAAGGTTCAGTACTGTCTGTAACCACCAGAGGGAGCCTCTGCTCAGAAACCATCTCTAGCCCATTCACAACAGACGTTAAATTCATCCATTGGTTGTATAAATTACTCTTTTGAAAGCTGAAACCCTCCGAAATGTTGTTTAGGTTAGGAAAATAAATTGGCATCAATGCAGAAATATTGATCATTTAATGGACACAGAATGGTCAGATTTTGGCAAGACAAAAGTTTTGTCGCCCACAGAAACTAATGTGATAATCAAACAAATAATTAACTTAAAATACAAATATATGTTGCATAATATTGGTGAATGAAGTTGTGGTGCTGTTAAAGTCATATTTAATATTTTGTGTGACTTCCATGACCTTGAAGGACTGCATCCATGCGGTTCAACAATGGTTCATACAATTTATTAATGAAGTCATCAGAAATAGCAAAGAATGCAGTCTTACATACCTCCCAGAGTTCATCTAGATTCTTTAGTTTTGTCTTCCAAGCTTCCTCTCTCATCCTACCCCAAACATGCTCAATGATGTTCATTAGAGATTAGCGACTTTGCCTCCGGGAGGGTCGAGTCGGGATTCGGACCACCCGACTTTCTCAAAAGTCGAGTCGAACGAAATCGGCCGACTATCCGAAAAAGTCGAAAGTCAGACTGAAACTCGACCGAAACCCAATGCAAGTCAATGGGGAAGAAAAGTCGTCAGGGAGTGGAGGACAGTAAACACACCTAAAGTGCCCATTTCAATGCCAATGACATCAATTCTTATTACTTAAGCTTGTCAACCTTAATTTACTTTATAATAATAGTAACGCATTGAAAACTGGGAGTTATTTGGCTAAAGTTGTGGGGGCGGGGCCGATCTGGCTCCAGGTTTTCATGGGCCCCGGCCCAAAGAGTCTCAGTGGGCCCCTTTAACACATACCACAATTCATGATGCTCCGATACGGCAGAAAAATACAGGTATAGTACAATGCCAAATACTTCACTTCTTACATTACATGAGTGATATCTATTTTAAATTCTACAATAGCTCAAAAACCGGACAGTATATTCCTCCATACAGTATTATGGGCACTACATAGTGCGCCATACAGAATAATGAGCCCCATATATTGCTCTATACAGAATAATGAGCCTCATATATTGCTCCATACCTAATTGGTCCCATATAATGTTCCATACAGTATATGATGAGCTCCACATAATGCTACAGTATATGATGGTCCCCATGTAATGTGCCATACAGTATAGGATGGTCCCCATAGAGTATAATGAGCCCCACATATTGCTCCATACAGTATAATGAGTCGCATATAAAGCTCCATACAGTATATGATGGGCCCCATAAATTGCTCCATACAGAATGGGCTCCATATAATGCTCCATACAGAATAGGCCCCATATGTGCTTCATATGATGTTCCATACCCTATATGATGCACCTTAAATAATGAACCCCATATGAAGCTCTAGTATATGATGGGCCCCATGGATGATGCTCCAGTGTATCATGGGCCCCATGGATGATGCTCCAGTGTATGATGGGCCTATATAATGCTCCATATATAATGGGCCCCATATGATGCTCCAGTATATGATGGGCCCCATGGATGATGCTCCAGTGTATGATGGGCCTATATAATGCTCCATATATAATGGGCCCCATATGATGCTCCAGTATGTGATGGGCCCCATGGATGATGCTCCAGTGTATGATGGGCCTATATAATGCTCCATATATAATGGGCTCCATATGATGCTCCAGGATGTGATGGGACCCATGGATGATGCTCCAGTGTATGATGGGCCTATATAATGCTCCATATATAATGGGCCCCATATGATGCTCCAGTATATGATGGGCCCCATGGATGATGCTCCAGTGTATGATGGGCCTATATAATGCTCCATATATAATGGGCCCCATATGATGCTCCAGTATATGATGGGCCCCATGGATGATAATCCAGTGTATGATGGGCCTATATAAGGCTCCATATACAGGTCCTTCTCAAAAAATTAGCATATAGTGCTAAATTTCATTATTTTCCATAATGTAATGATTACAATTAAACTTTCATATATTTTAGATTCATTACAACCAACTGAAATTTGTCAGGTCTTTTATTGTTTTAATACTGATGATTTTGGCATACAACTCCTGATAACCCAAAAAACCTGTCTCAAAAAATTAGCATATCAAGAAAAGGTTCTCTAAACGACCTATTACCCTAATCTTCTGAATCAACTAATTAACTCTAAACACATGCAAAAGATTCCTGAGGCTTTTAAAAACTCCCTGCCTGGTTCATTACTCAAAACCCCCATCATGGGTAAGACTAGCGACCTTACTGATGTCAAGAAGGCCATTATTGACACCCTCAAGCAAGAGGGTAAGACCCAGAAAGAAATTTCTCAACAAATAGGCTGTTCCCAGAGTGCTGTATCAAGGCACCTCAATGGGAAGTCTGTTGGAAGGAAACAATGTGGCAGAAAATGCTGTACAACGAGAAGAAGTGACCGGACCCTGAGGAAGATTGTGGAGGACTGATTCCAGACCTTGGGGGACCTGAGGAAGCAGTGGACTGAGTCTGGTGTAGAAACATCCAGAGCCACCGTGCACAGGCGTGTGCAGGAAATGGGCTACAGGTGCCACATTCCCCAGGTAAAGCCACTTTTGAACCATAAACAGCGGCAGAAGCGCCTGACCTGGGCTACAGAGAAGCAGCACTGGACTGTTGCTAAGTGGTCCCAAGTACTTTTTTCTGATGAAAGCAAATTTTGCATGTCATTCGGAAATCAAGGTGCCAGAGTCTGGAGGAAGACTGGGGAGAAGGAAATGCCAAAATGCCTGAAGTCCAGTGTCAAGTACCCACAGTCAGTGATGGTGTGGGGTGCCATGTCAGCTGCTGGTGTTGGTCAACTGTGTTTCATCAAGGGCAGGGTCAATGCAGCTAGCTATCAGGAGATTTTGGAGCACTTCATGCTTCCATCGGCTGAAATGCTTTATGGAGATGAAGATTTCATTTTTCAGCATGACCTGGCACCTGCTCACAGTGCCAAAACCACTGGTAAATGGTTTACTGACCATGGTATTACTGTGCTCAATTGGCCTGCCAACTCTCCTGACCTGAACCCCATAGAGAATCTGTGGGATATTGTGAAGAGAAAGTTGAGAGACGCAAGACCCAACACTCTGGATGAGCTTAAGGCCGCTATCGAAGCATCCTGGGCCTCCATAACACCTCAGCAGTGTCACAGGCTGATTGCCTCCATGCCACGCCGCATTGAAGCAGTCATTTCTGCAAAAGGATTGCCGACCAAGTATTGAGTGCATAACTGAACTTTATTATTTGATGTTTTTTTTGTTTGTTTTTTAAAAAACACTTTTATTTTATTGGACGGTTGAAATATGTTAATTTTTTGAGACAGGTTTTTTGGGTTATCAGGAGTTGTATGCCAAAATCATCAGTATTAAAACAATAAAAGACCTGACAAATTTCAGTTGGTGTGTAATGATTCTAAAATATATGAAAGTTTAATTGTAATCATTACATTATGGAAAATAATGAAATTTTGCACTATATGCTAATTTTTTGAGAAGGACCTGTATAATGGGCCCCATATGATGCTCCAGTATATGATGGGCCCCATGGATGATGCTCCGGTGTATGATGGGCCCATATAATGCTTCGTATATAATGGGCCCCATATGATGCTCCAGTATATGATGGGCCCCATAGGTGATGCTCCAGTGTATGATGGGCCTATATAATGCTCCGTCTATAATGGGCCCCATATGATGCTCCAGTATATGATGGGCCCCATGGATGATGCTCCAGTGTAGGATGAGCCTATATAATGCTCTATATATAATAGGTCCCATATGATGCTCCAGTATATGATGTGCCCCATGGATGATGCTCCAGTGTATGACGGGCCTATATAATGCACCATATATAATGGGCCCCATATGATGCTCCAGTATATGATGGGCCCCATGGATGATGCTCCAGTGTATGATGGGCCTATATAATGCTCCGTCTATAATGGGCCCCATATGATGCTCCAGTATATGATGGGCCCCATGGATGATGCTCCAGTGTATGATGGGCCTATATAATGCTCCATATATAATGGGCCCCATATGATGCTCCAGCATATGATGGGCCCCATGGATGATGCTTCAGTTTATGATGGGCCTATATAATGCTCCATATATAATGGGCCCCATATGATGCTCCATATATAATGGGCCCCATATGATGCTCCAGTATATGATGGGCCTCATGAATGATGCTCCAGTGTATGATGGGCCTATATAATGCTCCATATATAATGGGCCCCATATGATGCTCCAGTATATGATGGGCCCCATAGATGATGCTCTAGTGTATAATGGGCCTATATAATGCTCCATATATAATGGGCCCCATATGATGCTCCAGTGTATAATGGGCCCCCGAATATGATGCTCCAGTGTATGATGGGCCCCATTTATAATGCTCCAGTGTATGATGGGCCCCATATATAATGCTCCAGTTTATAATGGGCCCTATCTATGATGCTCAAGTGTATGATGGACCCCATATATAATTCTCCAGTGTATAATGCTCCCCATATATTGCTCCAAACATTAAAAAAATTAAATACCTTACCTCGCTGGTCATTGCTCTACTCTGGACTCCTCAGCATCGCCATCTTCCAGCTCTCTGCACTGTGACTGTTCAGGCAGAG
>JARQOD010005197.1:0-49531 GCA_033576555.1 Oophaga sylvatica | reverse complement strand
AAAGTTAAGAAAAAAACATTTCCCAACGTTTTTCTTTTTCATCAGCCATTTGGAACCAAAATTTTTTTTTTGTTGGGAAGTTATAAGGGTTAAAAGTTGACCAGCGATTTCTCATTTTTACAAAAAAAATTTTACAAAGCCTTTTTTTTTTAGGGACCACCCTCCATTTGAAGTCACTTTGAGGGGGTCTATATGGCAGAAAATACCCAAAAGTGACACCATTCTAAAAACTGCACCCCCTCAAGGTACTCAAAACCACATTCAAGAAGATTATTAACCCCTTCAGGTTCTTCACAGGAACTAGCAACGTGGAAGGAAAAATGAATATTTAACTTTTTAGCCACAAAATGATCTTTTAGAAACTTTTTTTTTATTTTCACAAGGGTAAAGGAGAAAATGGACAGATAAGGTTGTTATGCAATTTTCCTGAGTACCCCAAATCCCCAATATGTGGGGGAAAACCATTTGGTTTGGGCACACGGCAGAGCTCGTAAGGGAAGGAGCGCCGTTTGACTTTTTCAAACTAAAATTGGCTGGAATTGAGATTGGACGCCATGTCGTGTTTGGAGAGCCCCTGATGCGCCTAAACAGTGGAAACCCCCACAAGTGACACCATTTTGGAAACAGACCCCTAAGGTGCTCTGTTGTGAGCACTTTGAACTCCCAAGTGTTTCACAAAAGCTTTAATGCTGGGGGGTGAAAAAAAAAAAAAAAATTTTTTCCACAAAAATGATTTTTTAGCCCCCAAATTTTTTGAATTTTCCCAAGGAAATTGGACCCAAAAGTTTTGCCCAAATTTGTCCTGAGTACCTGATACCCATATGTGGGGGGGGGAACTGTTTGGGTGCACGGCAGGGTTGGAAAGGAAGTAGTAACGTTTGGAATGCAGAGTTGATGGGGGTCATGTTCCGTTTGCAGTGCCCCAGATGAGCCAAAAACAGTGGAAACCCCGCACAAGTGACCCCATTTTGAAACTATACCCCTAAGGATTTATCTAGATCTTTGGTGAGCACTTTGAACCCCAAGTGCTTCACACAAGTTTATAATGCCCGGGCATGAAAATAAAAAATCCTATTTTTTTCCCACAAAAATTATCTTTTAGTCACTAATTTTTTATTTTCTCAAGGGTAACAGGAGAAATTGGACCACATAAGTTGTTGTCCAATTTGTCCTGAGTACGCTGATACCCCATATGTGGGTGGGAACCACTGTTTGGGCGCACGGCAGAGCTCGGAATGGAAGGAGCACCATTTGACTTTTTCCAACCAAAATTGGCTGGAATTGAGATTGGATGCCATGTTGCATTTGGAGAGCCCCTGATGTGCCTAAACAGTGGAAACCCCCCACAAATGACCCAATTTTGGAAACTAGACCCCCTAAGGAACTTTTCTAGATCTTTGGTGAGCAATTTGAACCCCCAAGTGCTTCACACAAGTTTATAACGTAGAGCCGTAAAATTTAAAAATCATATTTTTTTCCACAAAAATTATCTTTTCACCCCAATTTTTATTTTTCCAAGGGTAACAAGACTCCAAAAGTTATTGTGCAATTTGTCCTGAGTGCGCTGATACCCCATATGTGGGGGTAAACCACTGTTTGGGTGCATGGCAGAGTTTGGAAGGGAAGGAGCGCCGTCTGACTTTTTCAACACAGAATTGGCTGGACGCCATGTCGTGTTTGGAGAGCTCCTGATCTGCCTAAACAGTGGAAACCCCCATAAATGACGCCATTTTGGAAACTAGACCCCTCAAGGAACTTATCTAGATGTGTGGTGAGAACTTTTAACCCCCAGGTGTTTCACTAAAGTTTATAACGTACAGCCGTAAATATAAAAAATCTTTTTTTTTTTTCAAAAATGATTTTTTCGTCCCCAATATTTTATTTTCACAAGGGTAACAGAAGAAATTGGAACCCAAAAGTTGTTGTCCAATTTGTCCTGAGTACGCTGATACCCAATATGTGGGAGAAAACTACTGTATGGGCGCACGTCAGGGCTCGGAAGGGAAGTAGTGACGTTTTGGATTGCAGACTTTGATGGAATGGTCTGGGGGCGTCATGTCACATTTGGAGAGCCCCTGATGCACCTATACAGTGGAAACCCCCCACAAGTGACCCCATTTTGGCAAATAGACCCCACAAGGAACTTATCTAGATGTGTGGTGAGCACTTTGAACCCCGAAGTGCTTCACAGAAGTTTATAACGTACAGCCGTAAAAATAAAAAATCTTTTTTTTTTACAAAAATGATTTTTTCGCCCCCAATATTTTATTTTCACAAGGGTAACAGAAGAAATTGGAACCCAAAAGTTGTTGTCCAATTTGTCCTGAGTACGCTGATACCCAATATGTGGGAGTAAACTACTGTATGGGCGCACGTCAGGGCTCGGAAGGGAAGTAGTGACGTTTTGGATTGCAGACTTTGATGGAATGGTCTGGGGGCGTCATGTCACATTTGGAGAGCCCTGATGCACCTATACAGTGGAAACCCCCCACAAGTGACCCCATTTTGGCAAATAGACCCCACAAGGAACTTATCTAGATGTGTGGTGAGCACTTTGAACCCCGAAGTGCTTCACAGAAGTTTATAACGTACAGCCGTAAAAATAAAAAATCTTTTTTTTTTTTTACAAAAATGATTTTTTTTGCCCCCAATATTTTATTTTCACAAGGGTAACAGGAGAAATTGGACCCCAAAAGTTGTTGCCCAATTTGTCCTGAGTACGCTGATACCCAATATGTGGGAGAAAACTACTGTATGGGCGCACGTCGGGTTCGGAAGGGAAGTAGTGACGTTTTGGATTGCAGACTTTGATGGAATGGTCTGGGGCGTCATGTCGCATTTGGAGAGCCCCTGATGCGCCTAAACAGTGGAAACCCCAACAAGTGACCCCATTTTGGAAAATAGACCCCACAAGGAACTTATCTAGATGTGTGGTGAGCGCTATGAAGCCCCAAGTGCTTCACAGAAGTTTATAATGTACAGCCGTAAAAACAAAAAAATATTTTTTTTGTACAAAAATGATATTTTCGCCCCCAGTTTTTTATTTTCCCAAGGGTAGTAGAAGAAATAGGACAAATTGCACAATAACTCTTGGGGTCCAGAGTACGCTGATACCCCATATGTGGGGATAAACTACTGTTTGGACGCATGGCAGAGCTGAGAAGTGAAGGAGCACCGTTTGACTTTTTCAACGCAGAATTGGCTGGAATTGAGATCAGACGCCATGTCACATTTGGAGAGCCCCTGATGTGCCTAAACAGCTGAAACCCCCCAATTCTAACTCCAACCCTAACCCCAACACACCCCTAACCCTAGTCCGAACCCTAACCACAAACCTAACCCTAACACACCCCTAATCCCAACCCTAACCCTAATCCTAACTTTAGCGCCAACCCTAACCCTAACTTTAGCCGCAACCCTAACCCTAATGGGAAAATGGAAATAAATACTTTTTTTTAATTTTATTATTTTTCCCTAACTAAGGGGGTGATAAAGGGGGGTTTGATTTACTATTTATAGCGGGTTTTTATGATTGGCAGCTGTCACGCTAAAAGACGCTTTTTATTGCAAAAATAGTTTTTGCATCATCACATTTTGAGAGCTATAATTTTTGCATATTTTGGCCCACAGAGTCATGTGAGGTCTTATTTTTTGCGGGACGAGTTGACGTTTTTATTGGTACCATTTTTGAGCACGTGACGTTTTTTGATCGCTTTTTATTTCAATTTTTGGGAGGTTAGAATGAACAAAAATCAGCAATTCATGAATTTCTTTTGGGGGAGGCGTTTATACCGTTCCGCGTGTGGTAAAATTGATAAAGCAGTTTTATTCTTCGGGTCAGTACGATTATGGCGATACCTCATTTATATCATTTTTTCATGTTTTGGCGCTTTTATAGAATAAAAACAATTTTATATAAAAAATAATTATTTTTGCATCGCTTTATTCTGCGAGCTATAACTTTTATTTTTTCGCTGATGATGCTTATGATGGCTCGTTTTTTGCGGGACAAAATGACGTTTTCAGCGGTACCATGCTTATTTATATCGGTCTTTTTGATCGCGCGTTATTCCACTTTTTGTTCGGCGGTATGATGATAAAGCATTGATTTTTTGCTTCGTTTTTTTTTTTTTTTTTTTTTAAGGGGTTCACTAAAGGGGTAAACTAGTGGGACAATTTTATAGGGGGGTCGTTACGGACGCGGCGATACCAAATATGTGTACTTTTATTGTTTTTTTTTTTTTATTTACAGGAAGAAGTGAATTTATTGGGGAATATTTTTTTTTTTTTTATTTATTTTGGATTTTTTTTTTACACGTTTATTTTTACTTTTTTAACTTTTTTACTTTGTCCCAGGGTGGGACATCACAGTATTTTATCAGATCGCTGGTGTGACAGTGTGCACAGCACTCTGTCACACCAGCGATCGCACAGGCATAGATGCAGGCTTCTCAGTGCCTGCTCTCGGCAGGCACTGAGGTAGCCGCCTCCCTCCAGGACCCCGGCGCCATCTTGGATCCGGGTCCTGGGAGGGAGGAAGCCCTTAGAACAGTGCGATCACATCTCGCTGCTCTGAGGGTCTCAGGGGGGCGCGCAGGGAGCCCCCACCCTGCGCGATCCTCCCCTGTGCCCCAGTACACCGCGATCATGTTTGATCGCGGTGTGCAAGGGGTTAATGTGCCGGGAGCGGTCCGTGACCGCTCCTGACACACAGTCATGGGTGTCAGCTGTGATAATCAGCTGACACCCGGCGGCGATTAGCTGCGCTCCCCACAGGAGCGCAGCTGATCGCCTATGACGTACTATCCCGTCCCCGGTCATACGGGCCCAGGTACCATGGACGGGATAGTACGTCCGATGGCAGTAAGGGGTTAATTAACCCCTTGTGAATATAGCTACACCAAGATTTAAATGCAATATAGTTAACCTTTAAACCTTTAAACACACAGATAGTAAAATAAGAGATTAACCCCTTAGTGACAGAGCCATTTTGCAGCTTAATGACAGGGCCAATTTTTACAATTCTGACCACTGTCACTTTATGAGGTTATAACTCTGGAACGCTTTAACGGATCCCGCTGATTCTGAGATTGTTTTTTCATGACATATTGTACTTCACGTTAGTGGTAAAATTTCTTTGATATGACTTGTGTTTATTTATGAAAAAAACGGAAATATGGCAAAAATTTTGAAAATTTAACAATTTTCAAACTTTAAATTTTTATGCCCTTAAATCAGAGAGATATGTCACACAAATTTCTTAATAAATAACATTTCCCACATGTCTACTTTACATCAGCACAATTTTGGGACCAAAATTTTTTTTTGTTACGAAGTTATAAGGGTTAAAAGTTGACCAGCTATTTCTCATTTTTACAACACCATTTTTATTTTAGGGACCACCTCACATTTGAAGTCACTTTGAGGGGTCTATATGATAGAAAATAGCCAAAAGTGACACCATTCTAAAAACTGCACCCCTCAAGGTGCTCAAAACCACATTCAAGAAGTTTATTAACCCTTTACGTGCTTCACAGGAACTGAAGCAATGTGGAAGGAAAAAATTAACATTTAACTTTTTTTGCAAAAACTTTACTTCGGAACCTATTTTTTTTATTTTCACAACTGTTAAAAGAAAAAATGAACCACAAAATTTGTTGTGCAATTTCTCCTGATTAAGTCGATACCCCATATGTGGGGGTAAACCACTTTTTGGGCGCACGGCAGAGGTTACAAGGGAAGGAGCGACATTTGACTTTTTCAACGCAGAATTGGCTGGACGCCATGTCGCGTTTGTAGAGGCCCTGATGTGTCTAAACAGTGGAAACCCATCACAAGTGACCCCATTTTGGAAACTAGACCCCCTAAGGAACTTATCTAGATGTGTGGTGAGCACTTTGAACCTCCAAGTGCTTCACAGAAGTTTATAACATAGAACAGTGAAAATAAAAAATCATATTTTTTCCACAAAAACAATCTTTTCACCCCAATTTTTATTTTCCCAAGGGTAACAAGACCCCAAAAGTTTTTGTGCAATTTGTCCTGAGCATGCTGATACCCCATATGTGGGGGTAAACCACTGTTTGGGCGCACGGCAGGGCTTGGAAATGAAGGAGCGCCGTTTGACTGTTTCAAACCAAAATTGGCTGGAATTGAAATTGGACGCCATGTCGCGTTTGGAAAGCCCCTGATACGCCTAAACAGTCGAAACCCCCCACAAATCACACCATTTTGGAAACTAGACCCCTTAAGGAACTTATCTAGATGTGTGGTGAGCACTTTGAACCCCCAAGTGCTTCACAGAAATTAATAAACGTAGAGCCGTGAAAATAAAAAATCATTTTTTTCCTCAAAAATGATTCTTTAGCCCGCTATTTTTTTTATTTTCCCAAGGGTAACAGGAGAAATTGGACCCAAAAAGTTGTTGTGCAATTTTTCCTGAGTACGCTGATACCCCATATGTGGGGTGAAACCACTGTTTGGGCGCATGGGAGTGCTTGGAAGGGAAGGAGCGCCATTTTGTAATGCAGACTTTGATGGAATGTTCTGCGGGCGTCATGTTGTGTTTGCAGAGCCCTTGATGTACCTAAACAGTAGAAACCCCCTGTAAGTGACACCATTTTGGAAACTATACCCCCCAAGGAGCTTATCTAGATGTGTGGTGAGCACTTTGAACCCCAAAGTGCTTCACAGAAATTTATAAACGCAGAGCCGTGAAAATGAAAAATAATTTTTTTTCTCAAAAATGTTTTTTTTAGCCAGCTATTTTTTATTTTCCCAAGGGTAACAGGAGAAATTAGAACCCAAAATTGGTGTGCAATTTGTCCTGAGTACGCTGATACCCCATATGTTGGGGTAAACCACTGTTTGGGCGCACGGCAGGGCTCGGAAGGGAGGGAGCGACATTTGACTTTTTGAAAGCCACGTCGTGTTTGGAGACCCCCTGATGTGTCTAAACAGTGGAAACCCCCCACAAGTGACCCCATTTTGGAAACTAGACCCCTTAAGGAACTTATCTAGATGTGTGGTGAGCACTTTGAACCCCAAGTGTTTCACAGAAATTTATAAACGCAGAGCTGTGAAAATAAAAAATAATTTTTTTTCTCAAAAATGATTTTTTTAGCCAGCTATTTTTTATTTTCCCAAGGGTAACAGGAGAAATTAGAACCCCAAAATTGGTGTGCAATTTGTCCTGAGTACGCTGATACCCCATATGTTGGGGTAAACCACTGTTTGGGCGCACGGCAGGGCTCGGAAGGGAGGGAGCGCCATTTGACTTTTTGAACGCCACGTCGTGTTTGGAGACCCCTGATGTGCCTAAATAGTGGAAATCCCTCAATTCTAGCTCCAACCCTAACCTCAACACACCCCTAACCCTAATCCCAACCCTAAACCTAACCTAAATCCCAACCCTAATTGTAACCCTAACCTTAATTGTAACCCTAACTCTAATTGTAACCCTAACCCTAATTTTAACCCTAACCCTAATTGTAACCTTAACCCTAATTGTAACCCTAATTATAACCCTAACCCTAAGGCTAGGTTCATTTTGCGTTTTACCAGCCCGTTCAACACATAGCGTTGACGGGCTGGTAACGGTATAGCATAACACGATCGCGTTATGCTATACCCGCTAGCGCAGAGGAATCAGCAGATGATTCATCTGCGCTAGCGGTGACGGAGCCCAGACGCTGCAGCCCGCGTCCGAGGCTCCGTCACTGAATGATGGCACGTCGCAAACGCATGCCGCTTTACGGCATGCGTCGCGATGCGCCCTCAAATGGGGGTGAATGGCAGCGTTAAGGACTGCGTTACACCGCGTTATACCGCGGTGTAACGCAGTCCGTCTAACGGACTGCCATAACGCAGTATGAACCCAGCTTAACCCTAACGCTAATTATAACCCTAATGCTAACCCTAACCCTAATGCTAACCCTAACCCTAATTATAACCCTAACCCTAATTATAACCCTAACCCTAACAGAAAAATGAAAATAAATATAATTTCTATTTTTTATTATATGTCCCTAACTAAGGGGGTGATAAATGGGGGGGTTATGTACTGTTTTTTTTATTTTGATCACTGTGATAGTTTATCACAGTGATCAAAATGCACTTTCTGGAGAATGAATGAAATCATTTTTGAATCTGCCGCCAAGTAGATCGGCGGGCGCACTGCGCATGCGCCCGCCATTTTTTTTTGCAGGAAGAAGACCCCGGGATCCTGGGGCCTGCGGGAGGACGGAGGACACCGGTAAGTATACGGGGGGGCGATCGGGGGACCGGGGGACCCTCATTTTCTCCCCTCTGATGTGCGATCACATCAGAGGGGAGAGAAATAATTTTTTTTTTTTTTTTTTTGCGATCGGTGAATACCGACCCGGATCATGTTCTCTGGGGTCTCGGCTACCCCCGGTAGCCGAGACCCCAGAGAATATTTGCCCATCCCCCCCAGGACACAGCGGCACATAGCGGCGGGCGCACTGAGCATGCGCCCGCCATTTTCTTCATCGCGCCGGCCCCGGGGGACACCGGAGGGCCCTGGGGCCACATACAGGACATCGGGGGCCACATGGGGGTCCCGGGGACCCTTTTTCTCTGTCCTCTGATGTCCGATGACATCAGAGGACAGAGAAATTAAATGGCACAACTTTTTTTTTTTTTTGCGGTCGCCGTTATAGGGTTAATAACGGCGATCGTAACATCGGTGTCGGTAAAAACCGACCCGATTCATGTTCTCTGGGGTAAGAAAATGCGCCTCTGGGGGGCGCTATTCACTTTTTCCACAGCGCCGTTAATTAACGGCGCTGTGGTTTAAGTACCCTTAATGACCGCCGTTAAAAGGCGTATCGGCGGTCATTAAGGGGTTAAACCTTTAGAGAGAAAAAATAGGTTAAAAAAGCCCCCAAAAGATAGAACAGGTAGAAAGGCACTCAGCATTCCACAATTCAGCCACTCACACCAATTCACACAGGTATTTGATTAAAGGTTTTTCAAATACTTCTTCACTGAATCTCAAGTCACACTTACCACCGTTCGCACTTGCGCACCGGTCACACTCAGCTCGCTCACACTCGCTGAAGCAGAAGATTTAAAGAGAGATTTTTTTTTTTTTTCTCCTTCAATAGCAAATCACCCTGCTGCTCAAATGCACTTCCAAAAAAAAAAAAGAAGACTCAGCTGGCTCCTGTACAGAACTCTCTGACTGACTGGGCAATTTGGCAGGCGGTGAAGAGACAGATGGTTGATCAACAGTGCTGTGTTCCTGAGAGGAGGTGGAAGCAATTGAAGTCGATGCATTGGACCCTGGGCTCCAACACCGCCAGTTGTTGCCTGTAAGTGCTGTTAGCACAGTCAACACTTGCTCCTGTGTTACTGGGGTTGAGTAATGGCAGCTGTTCCCCTGCTGTGTGTACGACAAAAAGTCATGCTGCCTCCACCCTGTCCTCCTCTCATCCCTGGGCTCCAACACCGCCAGTTGTTGCTCGGAAGTAATTGGCACGGGTACTGACTCATGCCCACCCTGGTTACAGCACCACAGCTGTTTCCTGGCAGTGTCAACATAAATTAGCCTCCAATAAGTTGTCCTGTCATGTTGCATTCCGGTTATCCGACTCTATGGTGCCTGCAGTTTAGGTGATTCCTATGTGTGCTGTGGGATATGTAAATAAAGGCTCTTTCCGTTGTGAAAATAGGACAAGCACCCACTGTAGGACTGTGTGATTTGGTAACTGCAGACGGCTTGCGGCCTGTCAACTTACATTTTCATGGGTGCCTTATGGTACCCGTCCGAGTTCCAGTACCGTCAGCTGGTTCTCCACAGTGCCTTTGGCCTAGGTGCCTCCATCTCGGTATCCGAGTTCCTGCAATGTCTGCTTGTCCTTTGTAGTGCTTTGGAGCACAGGTACCTCCTGCTTAGTAACCGTGTCCCAGTAACGTCAGCTGGTCCTCGGTTGTGCCATTGGCTCTTTTCCTTCTGCTACCCGTCGGGGTTCCAGTGCCGTCAACTGGTTCTCCGCAGTGCCTTTGGCCTAGGTGCCTCCATCTCGGTATCCGAGTTCCTGCAATGTCTGCTTGTCCTTGGTAGTGCTTTGGAGCACAGGTACCTCCTGCTTAGTAACCGTGTCCCAGTAACGTCAGCTGGTCCTCGGTTGTGCCATTGGCTCTTTTCCTTCTGCTGCCCCTCCGGGTTCCAGCACAGTCAGCTGGTCCTCGTTACTTGCATTGGCTCTTGTACCTTCTGCTACCCGTCCGGGTTCCAGTACCGTCAACTAGTTCTCCGCAGTGCCTTTGGCCTAGGTGCCTCCATCTCGGTATCCGAGTTCCAGCAACGTCTGCTGGTCCTTGGTAGTGCTTTGGAGCACAGGTACCTCCTGCTTAGTAACCGTGTCCCAGTAACATCAGCTGGTACAAGGTTGTGCTACAAATACAAGATACAGAACAAGAGACACAAGAACAATAAGCAGAAGATCTAAAAGCAGAAGAACATGAAGTATAAGACCAAAATGAAGAGCAAAATATATACTCTAAATTATAAGCAGAAGAAGACTAAGCAGTGTATGGGGGTGAGTCCGTTCCTCCTCGTGGTGCCCTGGTAAATGCCTGATGCTGCAGGCTAAACTGAACACGGACAAATACTGTTGTAATTTAAATCTTTTGTGGCAGCAAGAACGGAACGATGAAAAAATCATACTTTTACAGATTACAAGTACAGGAATCTATGTCACAAATAAGAATATGATGAAGAAGATGAAGGACTATAATATGAAGAAGAATAATAGTTTAAAAAGAACAATATGAGTAATGTTAACAAAAAGATGAAAAGCAAGAAGTTTTAGAAGAAGATAAAGAAGGTGAAGATGAAGAATAATTTGATGACAAAGATGATGCTGCTGAAGATTATGAAGGAGAAAGTGTGGCAAAAGTTAAAAAGGTGAAGAGCATGGAAGTTGTGAAACATACATATTTGCCAAAATAGAAAAAAGTTTAACAACATTGTCAATTTCTTCGTCAATCCGAACGTATTTCCTAAAAAAAAAAAATTAATGCTATTCCATTGGATTGGGTTAAACATCTATGCCTTTAATGTCTCCTCAACCTCCCCCAATACATTCTACATTACTCTTTGTTAGGGTTGAGCATTCCGATACTGCAAATATCGGGTATCGGCCGATATTAGCTGTATCGGAATTCCGATTCCGAGTTCCGATATTTTCGTCTTATCGGATACCGGAATCGGGATTGTCACTGTCACTGTCAGTGTCCGTCGGTCGGGTCTGTCAGGAGTCAGCGGCACTTACCCGGCAGAAGATCTCCGGCGGTCACGTCCTGGACTGCTTCATGGCCGCCATCTTCTTTCCCCGGCGGTCACATGCAGTTTCTCGCGATAACTGCAGTGACTGCTGGGTAATCCCGGCCGTAAAGCAGTCAGTCCGATGACGTCACCGCCGGGGAAGCGGGTAATCAGCTGTGCTGCGTTGCAATGACAGGCATTGCGATGTAGCAGAGCTGGATCGTCGTGGGACTATCGTTATGGACTGCGTCGGACAGGTGGTATACTGTTGGTTTGTTTTTTTTCCTTTTTTTACAGGAGATCGATGGCGTCGCAGGAATGAGAGAGTAATAAAAGTAATGAAAACTGTGTTGTCTCTTTTATTTCATTAAAAGACTTTTTTCTTGCTGTGTCTTTTTTTTATGCATTTAATAACTTTGGGATTAATAATGGATCGGTGTCTTATTGACGCCTCTCCATTATTAACCGGGCTTATTGTCACCGTGCAATCAACGGTGACATTAACCCCTTATTACCCCACTTGCCACCGCTACAGGGCAAGTGGGAAGAGCCGGGTAAAGTGCCACAATTGGCACATCTTTTGATGCGCCAAATGTGGGGCTGCTGTAGCCTGGTATTATCAGGCTGTTGAGGGCCAAAATCCATGGGCCTTGACAGTCTTTTAATACCAGGCCGCAGCAGTCTGCATTTTACTTGGCTGGTTAACAAAAATAGGGGGGATCCCCACGCCGTTTTTTTTTCGAGGGGATCCCCTATTTTTGTTAACCAGCCAAGCTAAGCAGACTGCTGTGGCCTGGTATTATCAGGCTTGCAAGGTCCATGGATATTGGATCCTTACCAGCCTGAAAAACCAGGCCTCAGCGGTCTGCTTCATCTGGCTGGTTAACAAAAATAGGGGGGACCCCATGCCAATTTTTTTCGAGGGGATCCCCTATTTTTGTTAATCAGCCAAGATATGCAAACTGCTGTGGCCTGGTATTATCAGGCTGGCAAGGTCCATGGATCTTGGCTCCTTAACAGCCTGAAAATCCAGGCCTCAGTGGTCTGCTTCATCTGGCTGGTTAACAAAAATAGGGGGGACCCCACGCCAATTTTTTTCGAGGGGATCCCCTATTTTTGTTAATCAGCCAAGATATGCAGACTGCTGTGGCCTAGTATTATCAGGCTGGCAAGGTCCATGGATCTTGGCTCCTTAACAGCCTGAAAATCCAGGCCTCAGCGGTCTGCTTCATCTGGCTGGTTAACAAAAATAGGGGGGACCCCACGCCATTTTTTTTCGAGGGGATCCCCTATTTTTGTTAATCAGCCAAGATATGCAGACTGCTGTGGCCTAGTATTATCAGGCTGGCAAGGTCCATGGATCTTGGCTCCTTAACAGCCTGAAAATCCAGGCCTCAGCGGTCTGCTTCATCTGGCTGGTTAACAAAAATAGGGGGGACCCCACGCCATTTTTTTTTCGAAGGGAACCCCTATTTTTGTTAATCAGTTCCCTCTGACGTCACTGATTGTGTCCCTGGCTGACCTGAAGTGAAAGTGGAAAGCAATCAATTAAGCTTTCCACTTAAGGGCCCGTCTCACATAGCGATATCGCTACCGAGATCGCTGCTGAGTCACTAGTTTTGTGACGCAGCAGCGAGCTCACCAGCGATATCGCTGTGTGTGACATTCAGCGACGATCAGCCCCCCTGCCGGGTATCGCTGATCGTCGCTGAAATGTCAGGACCTTTTTTTGATCGCTGGTTTCCCGCTGACAGGCACGCATCGCTGCGTGTGACAGGCGGGAGACCAGCGATCCGCTGGTAACCAAGGTACACAGCGGGTTTCCAGGCGCGGGGCTGTGCCTGGAAACCCGCTGTGTACCTTGGTTACCAGCGGATCGCTGGTCTCCCGCCTGTCACACGCAGCGATGCGTGCCTGTCAGAGGGAAACCAGCGATCAAAAAAAGGTCCTGACATTTCTGCGACGATCAGCGATACCCGGCAGGGGGGCTGATCGTCGCTGAATGTCACACACAGCGATATCGCTGGTGAGCTTGCTGCTGCGTCACAAAACTTGTGACTCAGCAGCGATCTCGGTAGCGATATCGCTATGTGAGACGGGCCCTTAAGCGATGTTACCCGCAGTGTCGCTGTCCCAGATCGCTGCCTGAGCTGCCTGTTTGGCAGCTCAGCAGCGATCATGTAGCGATACACCAGCGATCCTGACAAGTGCATATCGTTGTCGGGATCGCTGGTGTATCGTTATGTGACACCCAGCCTTTACTCTCCTGTCAGGCAGGAGAGGAACTCATTCATTTGGGGTTTACTGTGAGGCTGCAGCATTAGCTGCGGTCCCTGCAGTAAACATTAACCCTTTCTGAAGGATTACACCGTGGGACCTGACTGTGCATCGGATTGGTAAGAATAATTTTGCTTTATTATTTTATTTTTGTTACAGGAAATGGTTTTAGCAGGTAAATAAAATATGGTCAAAAACTGTGTGATTATTTCATTAAACTTCTTTTTTATTAAAGTGTGTGTGTTTGATTTTTCTTTCATACAATAGGATTAATAATTGATAGTTGTCTAATTGACAGCTCTCAATTATTAACCTGGCTTAAAGTGACCTTTCAATTGCAAGGTCATTTTAACCCCTTATTAACCCATTCGCCACCGCTACAGGGCAATGGGAATAGACGGGCAAAGTGCCAGAAAGGGCAAATCTAATTAGAGATTTGCCCTTTCTGGGGTGTCTGGGGGCAGATGTTAAGTAGCCGGGGGGGGCCAAAAAAAATGGTCCCTCTCTGGGCTATTATTATCTGCCCCCACTCACTGGCTTTGTCTGTCTGGTTGCGAAAATAGGGCGGGAGCCCACGCATTTTTTTTCAGCAATTTTACACCTCATATATATATATATATATATATATACATGTCATTGAATTTGTGACACATATATATATATATTTATATTTGTAGTTCATACACTTCTACATAGTATAATAGCCGCTAATTCAATTGCCGGCTTTTGTGAAAATGCAGAACCCGACATGAAATGACACTTGGTGTACATAGGGTTAACCATGTCTTTTCATGTCCTTTGCTATCTAATTTGCACAAACAATTAAATCAGTCTATGTGTGCAAAATTTCACACCTGTAGGGGTTAATTAAAGGTGTAAATTCGTAGCAAAAAAGTCCGTTTTTTTTACAACGAATTTACACCTTTAATTAACCCCTACAGGTGTGAAATTTTGCACACATAGACTGATTTAATTGTTTGTGCAAATTAGATAGCAAAGGACATAAAAAGACATGGTTAACCCTATGTACACCAAGTGTCATTTCATGTCGGGTGACCCGACATGAAATGACACTTGGTGTACATAGGGTTAACCATGTCTTTTCATGTCCTTTGCTATCTAATTTGCACAAACAATTAAATCAGACTATGTGTGCAAAATTTCACACCTGTAGGGGTTAATTAAAGGTGTAAATTCGTAGCAAAAAAGTCCGGTTTTTTTTACAACGAATTTACACCTTTAATTAACCCCTACAGGTGTGAAATTTTGCACACATAGTCTGATTTAATTGTTTGTGCAAATCAGATAGCAAACGACATGAAAAGACATGGTTAACCCTATGTACACCAAGTGTCATTTCATGTCGGGTGCTTCTGTCTTTTCACTGAAGCCGGCTTTACCCGGCAATTGAATCAGAGTATATTTTACTATGTAGAAGTGTATAAACTATACATATATGTATATATATATGTCACAATGACATGTATATATATATATATATGTATTCTATGTGTGTATATTTAATGTTTACAAGGAAATAAAGGTTTTTTTTAGTTGCGATATTTTGTTCCCATAGACTTACATGGGACTTCCGGTATCGGTATCGGGTATCGCCGATATTTTAGTGATATCGGCGATACCATTCCGATTCCGATACTTTAGGATATCGGAAAGTATCGCTCAACTCTACTCTTTGTTGTTTTCCTTCATGTACAATTAACCTACAAGGCAAGAATGGGTTTTTTTAATTTCGATATTTTGTTCCCATAGACTTACATTGGACTTCCGGTATCGGTATCGGGTATCGCCGATGTTTTTTGGGTATCGGCGATACCATTCCGATTCCGATACTTTTGGATATCGGAAAGTATCGCTCAACTCTACCCTTGGGCCATGGCATATGACTTGGGATAAAAACCAAAAGCAGAAATGCTATCATGTTGCAATCAATACTTTGTTTATCAGAACAGAGTTACTCAAAATATAATTTTACCTAATTTTTTCTTTATCATGCATGTAAAAATTCTGTGTATGTCGAAGCTGGATAGCTTCCTCTCAATATTTGAACATACCCTGCTATTACATGCTTCGTTCAAGTGATTTTTTAACCCCTTAACCCACGAGGGAGGTTTGCATGTTAATGACCGGGCAAATTTTTGCAATTCTGACCACTGTCCCTTTATGAGGTTATAACTCTGGAATGCTTCAACGGATCTTGGCATTGGATTTGAGATTTTTTTCTCGTGAAATATTGTACTTCATGTTAGATGTAAAATTTCTTCGATATAACTTGCATTTACTTATGAAAAAACGGAAATATGGCGAAAATTTGGAAAATTTGGCAATTTTCAAACTTTTAATTTTTATGCCCTTAAAACAGAAATATATCACATAAAATAGTTAATAAATAACATTTCCCACATGTCTACTTTACATCAGCACAATTTTGGAACCATTTTTTTTTTGTTAGGAAGTTATAAGAGTTAAAAGTTAACCAGCGATTTCTCATTGTTACATATGTGCTCGTACCTCAGTGAGGCCCTCGACGGGGTCCCTGTTATGTTTCGGTAGTTGAGGAGAGATTGCAAAAAATAGCCAAAGTAGTAATACACCAGAGAGGCTGGAAACTATTGAATTGCAGTACACTAAACTAACCGCCACACTAGAAGTAGCCGTAGAGCGTACCTACGGTGATCCTAGATGCCTCGTCACAGCCGGAGAGATAACTACACCTAAAGGCAGAAAGATGAAAGCTATCTGCCCCGGAGCCGAATCCCAAAGAAATAGAAAGCCCCCAAACATGTAATGGCGGTTAGACAAGAAGAAAACACGGACATAGACAGAAAATAGAATGAGCAAACGCTGGGGCCCAATCTGTCTAGATAGAAAAATATAGGAAACAATTCTGACTGCAACCCAAAAAAACCCTGACAAAAATACCAACACTTCTGATTAACAAAAAACCTGAGATCACACGATCTCTACCACCTAAATCAGATCTCTGGTGTAACTCACAACAACTCAGCAAATAAAAGTGACAAAGGAACAAAGCAAAAGTGCAAACACAAAATGAGCACAAATGCAGCGCCAGACCCCAAATAGGGACCAGGCTGTAGTCCACTGCAAGCAGCAAACCAACAGTGAAAATCCAACAGAGGAAAAAATAACAACCAAACACTTATCTGAATGAGAGCAGGAAAGCAAGCTGTGCTCCAAGCAAGACCAGGAGGAACAATTGATTACCGGCAAGGCTGATGGGAACTCAGGTCACTTATATCATACCATTCAGAGCCCACTGAAGGCCATTCAGTAATTAGTTCTCTACCCTCAGCAACCACTGGAGGGAGCCCCAGCTCAGAAGTCACCTCCAAAGTATTCACAACAGGTCCTGTCCTCATGTTGTGGTGGCCGTACCTCAGCGAGAACCCCGGCAGTGCCTTCGTTCTCACTCCATTGCCTGCTCCTTCCCCTCCTTCCGGTCAAGCGGCCAGCACATCCCCTAGTATGAGATTAAGGCCTCGCGCACACGTTCTATAGGTCTCTTAAAGAGACAGCGCACATTTTTCAAAAAAAGTAATTAACGAATGGCAGCACTGTGAATGCTATTTCTGGCCCCTCCGCCGTAGGGAGGTTGCCGGAGCAACAAGTATCTCTTGTTGCTAGCTTCCAGTTCCACTGTGTTTGTCCCTGTCTTTTTGCAGTGTTCTGCCTTCTGCTTTGCTTACACTGTTTGTCTCCGCAGACTACCTGTTACCCGGCTTTCCAGGACAACGTCTGCATGGACAATGCCAGCTCTGTTCCGTTTCAGCTCTCAGCCATCCGAAACTCTGGACTATGCCGGCACCAGCTTATACCCGAGTACCTGGGACTCGCCAGTTAGCTCTATCATATCTGTTAAATCTGTTTACCCGTTGGTCCCGCTGGGGCAGCTGCCACGTGTCTGAGGTCTAACTGGAGGTAGCACCTGTGTCCCCCAGATATTCCATTCTGACCCTGTTCGAGGGGACTTACTACAGGTGTCTGGTGCTCACTTAGTCACGCCCCCTTCGGAGCCCCCTGGACCGTGGTACCGAGGTTCCATAAAAACAATAAAAAATGAATGTGAACTTGACCAGCTTTGCCTATGCTTCCTTTCGTTACACTCATTTTTACAACAAAATTTACAGAACCAATTTTTAGGGACCACCTTACATTTGAAGTCACTTTGAGGGGTCTATATAGCATAAAATACCCAAAAGTGACACCATTCTAAAAAGTGCACCCCTCAAGGTACTTAAAACTACATTCAAGAAGATTATTAACCCTTCAGTTGCTTCACAGGAATTTTTGGAATGTGGAAGAAAAAAATTAACATTTAACTTTTCAGTTGCAAAAATGATCTTTTACAAACAATTTCTTTATTTTCACAAATAAAAAGCAAAAAGAGAAAAGGGTAAAAAGAGAAAATTGACAGAAAACGTTGTTGGTCAATTTCTCCTGAGTACGCCGATATCCAATATGGGAGGGAAACCCACTGTTTGGGCGCACGCCGGGCTCGGAAGGGAAGGAGCATCGTTTGACATTTTCAAACAAAAATTAGCTGGAATTGAGATCGGAAGCCATGTCATGTTTGGAGAGGCCCTGATGTGCCTAAACAGTGGAAAACCCCGACAAGTGACACCATTTTGTAAATTAGACCCCTAAGGAACTTATCTAGATCTGTGGTGAGCACTTTGAACCCCATGTGCTTCACACAAGTTTATAAAGTAGAGGCATGAAAAAAAATCATATTTTTTCCACAAACATGATCTTTTAGTCCCCAATTTTATATTTTCCCAAGGGTAAGAGGAGAAATTGGACCCCAAAAGTTGTTGTCCAAATTGTCCTGAGTATGCTGATACCCATATGTGGGGGAACCACTGTTTGGGCGCACGGCAGAGCTCAGAATGGATGGAGCGCCATTTGACATTTTCAAGCCAAAATTGGCTGGAATTGAGATTGGACGCCATGTCGCATTTGGAGAGCCCCTGATGTGTCTAAACAGTGGAAATCCCCCAATTCTAACTCCAACTCTAACCCCCAAAACACCCCTAACCCTAATCCCAACCATAACCCTAACACACCCCTAACCCTAATCCCAACCCTAACCATAACCCTAACCGCAAACCTAACCCTAACACACCCCTAACCCTAATCCCAACCCTAACACTAATCCCAACCCTAATCCCTACCCTAACACTAATCCCAACACTAACACTAATCCCAACCCTAACCCCAACTCTAGCCCCAACCCTAACCATAACTTTAGCCGCAACCCTAACCCTAACTTTAGCCCCAACCCTAACACTAACTTTAGCCCCTACCCTAACCCTAACTTTAGCCCCAACCCTAACTTTAGCCCCAACCCTAACCCTAGCCCTAATGGGAAAATGGAAATAAATACAATTTTTTATTTTATTATTTTTCCCTAATGAAGGGGGTGATAAAGAGGGTTTGATTTACTATTTATAGCGGGTTTTTATGTTTGCCAGCTGTCACACACAAAGACTTTTTATTGCAAAAAATAGTTTTTGCATCACCATATTTTGAGAGCTATAATTTTTCCATATTTTGGCCCACAGAGTCATGGGAGGTCTTGTTTTTTGTGGGACGAGTTGACATTTTTATTGGTACTATTTTCGGGCACATGACATTTTTTGATCGCTTTTTATTCCGATTTTTAGGAGGCAAAATGAACAAAAACCAGCAATTCATTAATTTCTTTTGGGGGGGGCGTTTACACCATGTGGTAAAATTCATAACGCAGTTTTATTCTTTGCGTCAGTACGATTACAGTGATACCTCATTTATATAATTTTTTTATGTTTTGCCGCTTTTATACAATAAAAACTTTTGAAATAGAAAAAATAATTATATTTGATTCGCTTCATACTGACAGCTACAACTTTTTTATATTGTCGCTGATGATGCTGTATAGCAGCTTAATTTTGCGGGACAAAATGATGTTTTCAGCAGTGCCGTGATTATCTATATCCGTTTTTTTGATTGTGTGTTATTCCACTGTTTGCTCAGTGGTATGATGATAAAGCAATGTTTTTTGCCTTGTTTTTTTATGGTGTTCACTAAAGGGGTTAACTAATGGGATAGTTTTATAAGGCGAGTCGCTACCAACGCGGCGATACCAAATGTGTGTACTTTTACTGTTTAGATTTTTTTTTAATTAAAATATTTTATTGCTGGAATAAATATTGATTTTTTTTATTATTATTTTTTTAAATATTTTTACAATTATTTAAAAAATGTTTTTATTTAATTCTTAGTTTTACACTTTGTCCCACTATGGGACACTCATTTTGTGCAGGTTGATCGCTTCTATAGCATGCAGAGCTGCATGCTATAGAATCTGTCAGCGCTACAGCTCCTACTTTACTGTTCTCCACAACTTTATCCATGAGCTGTGTTACATGGTTTTCATGATGCTGCTTGATCGCTTATGTTCTCAAGCAAACCTCTGAGGCCTTCACAAAACAGCTGTAGTCATACTGAGAATAAAATGACTTATTATCTTACTTCTGGAGGCAATTAGTCACTCAGGATATTTTTAGGGGTATCGGACTGATTACAGGTGGCTGAATACAAATGCACATCACCATTTTCACATTTATATTTTTAAAATAATTGGGAAACCATGCACCATTTTCACACTTCAGAAATACTTGCTACTTTGTGTTGGTATATCACATAAAATCATTTAAGTTTATGGGTGTAACATGAGAAAATGTGAAAGCTCACAGGGTATGAATACTTTTTTTTTTACTTCTATATGCAGGGGAAAGGAAAGCAACAATAAAATAAGTAAATTATATACGGTAACTGTTTTAAACAAATAATAATTTTACAACTTTCTATAATTAGTATAATAACGATGTTAGCTATCCACATTACAGTCAAGCTGTGATGAAATTAAAAGGTTGCATGGTGTCACTCATGTAATGTAGAAGAGTCTATCCATGTACGTCAAACTTCATTATAATGTCAATGTTTCTATTTAATGGTCCATCTAATTTTCTCAAATGAGGTAATAGTAATCATTTCCATAACCCAAGAAATTACTCTTCTCTCTCCTATAATTAGGAGACTCAAGCTGTAGTAATTATAGACTAATTTACTAAACCTATTTACTAAAGGGGATACAGAATGACACTGAAACTGCTAGCGAAAAAGGAACAAGACAATAAACACTACCTGACTCATCAACTGGGAAGAATTTGGATTTTCATCCAAACAGGAAGCAAAGGACAATGCCATGTGAGTCTTGTACATAATCCACCTAACAGAGAATTATATAATCCTTATTGCATAGATAACTATTGACGCTGAAAAAACATATGACCGAGTTGTATAGAGATGAGTGAATGGATTTCAAAGCAAATCAAACTCAATTTCACAAAAATCTCCCTAGCCCTTACCTGTTCTGCCATGCAGCTTCTTTAGTTATGGTCACTTTTCAGAGCTTTTTGTTGCCTCAGTGCCAGCTGGGTCTTGCAATGTCATGACTTTGTAGGGCAATGCACATCATGATGTCATATAAAACCTAGTCATAATGTGCATCACTGACTAGGTTGTGCACAACATCATGTCTTATGTCACACTACAACATCATGATGTTGTGAGTAGTGTTGAGCATTCCGATACCGCAAGTATCGGGTATCGGCCGATATTCGCGTTATCGGAATTCCGATACTTAATTCCGATACTTTTTCAATATCGTATACCGGAATCGGAAGTTCCCATAATTCTTTGAGAGGCAATGTGATGTTAGTCAGCCAATGAGGAATCCTACGAAGTGTGGGCACATCCTGTAATGCTGCGGTCATCTTAACTAATGGCATGGCTGTGATTGGCTGCTGAAATGATGTCAGAATGCACTATAAAAGGCGCCGCAGCCATTTTAGCGTCACTGTGCTGTGAACTCAGTAAGGGACAGAACGCTACTCTGCTCACTCTGAGGGACAGTTAGATATTGCGATTTTGTGTACTACTGTGCTTGAGGCAGGCTAGTTTACCAACCGCTGTGTAAAGCTTCATTTTGCCAGTGTTGTTTTAACAGCTCTGTGCAAGGTGTGTGTGTGACAGTGCAGGTGACGCTGCAGTTTGCTCTGCATCCACCGCTGTTTGTAGGCATCTGCACGTGTCACTGACTCTTTTTTTTTTTTATTTTATTTAGTGGAATTGGTGCAGCTCCATTATATTAGAAAAAAATCAAATCTATTAGTGTGACGTGCTTCCATCCGTATACAATACATTGGTTGCAAACACTATAGAAGTACAGAAAGGAGCTTTTCACAGATAGTGAATAGTTGTGTTTCAGTGTTCACTGCAGTCTGTGAGGTTTTGATTTTTTGAGTGCAGATCACGCTCCAGTTAGTTCTTCAACCACTGCTGGTTGTAGTCTGCTGAGCGTGTGTCACTGCCTCATCCTTCACATTTTTCTCTAATTGGTGCTGCTCCATTTTAGTGGAAAAAAATCTAATCTATTAGTGTGACGCGCTTCCATCCGTATACAATACATTGGTTGCAAACACTATAGAAGTACAGAAAGGAGCTTTTCACAGATAGTGAATAGTTGTGTTTCAGTGTTCACTGCAGTCTGTGAGGTTTTGATTTTTTGAGTGCAGATCACGCTCCAGTTAGTTCTTCAACCACTGCTGGTTGTAGTCTGCTGAGCGTGTGTCACTGCCTCATCCTTCACATTTTTCTCTAATTGGTGCTGCTCCATTTTAGTGGAAAAAAATCTAATCTATTAGTGTGACGCGCTTCCATCCGTATACAATACATTGGTTGCAAACACTATAGAAGTACACAAAGGGCCTTTAACAGCTACAGAACAGTTGTGTTTCAGTGTTCACTGTAGTCTGTGAGCTTTTCATTTTGTGAGTGCAGATTACGCTCCAGTTTGTTCTTCAACCACTGCCGGTTGTAGTCTGCTGAGCGTGTGTCACTGCCTCATCCTTCACATTTTTCTCTAATTGGTGCTGCTCCATTTTAGTGGAAAAAAATCTAATCTATTAGTGTGACGCGCTTCCATCCGTATACAATACATTGGTTGCAAACACTATAGAAGTACAGAAAGGAGCTTTTCACAGATAGTGAATAGTTGTGTTTCAGTGTTCACTGCAGTCTGTGAGGTTTTGATTTTTTGAGTGCAGATCACGCTCCAGTTAGTTCTTCAACCACTGCTGGTTGTAGTCTGCTGAGCGTGTGTCACTGCCTCATCCTTCACATTTTTCTCTAATTGGTGCTGCTCCATTTTAGTGGAAAAAAATCTAATCTATTAGTGTGACGCGCTTCCATCCGTATACAATACATTGGTTGCAAACACTATAGAAGTACACAAAGGGGCCTTTAACAGCTACAGAACAGTTGTGTTTCAGTGTTCACTGTAGTCTGTGAGCTTTTCATTTTGTGAGTGCAGATTACGCTCCAGTTTGTTCTTCAACCACTGCCGGTTGTAGTCTGCTGAGCGTGTGTCACTGCCTCATCCTTCACATTTTTCTCTAATTGGTGCTGCTCCATTTTAGTGGAAAAAAATCTAATCTATTAGTGTGACGCGCTTCCATCCGTATACAATACATTGGTTGCAAACACTATAGAAGTACACAAAGGGGCCTTTCACAGATACTGAACAGTTGTCTGCAGGGTTCACTGTAGTCTGTGAGGAATAACCACACTTAGGCCTTATAACTTTTCTGACTTTCTTTATCAATCTACCAAGATGAAGAAGTCAGTGAGTAAGGCACGTGGTCGTGGTCGAGGCCGTGGATTTGCAGCAGGGAGAGGACGTGGGGATTCTGTGGCTGCTGCCGCACCCAGTGACACAGCATCCACCAGTTTTCCCCGTGAGCGTTCCTTTATGCGCACTTTTGTAGGAGCTCAGCGTACCCCCCTGCTGCGTGAAGAACAAATTGAAGCCGTTGTTGGTTGGATGGCAGCCAATGCATCGACTTCAATAGCTTCCACCTCCTCTCAGGACCACAGCACTGTTGAACAACCATCAGTCTCTTCACCGCCTGCCAAATTGCCCAGGCAGTCAGAGAGCTCTGTACAGGAGCCAGCTGAGTCTCTGCTTCTGTTCTCAGAATCTGTTGGCTTGGAAACAGGGGCCCAGCCAAGCAGCATTCTGGAATGTGAAGAAGAGGCAGTATGCAGTGATGCGCAACAGCTGTGTCTCTCTGAATCTGAAGAGGCGGGTGAGCCAGTGCCGATGGTCAGCACACCGCAGAACGCATCTGATGATGATGAGACTCAGTTGCCAGTTTCTGTTGAGCATGGTGCTGGCCAGACCACCCAACAACAGCAGGTGTTGGAAGAGGGTAGTGGTGGAGATGATGAGGTCCAAGACCCAACATGGCGTGAGGAACAGGAAGGTGGTGGGAGCAGCTCTGAGGAAGAGATTGCCCCAACGGTCCAAACAGTAGGGAGAGGTAGGCTGCAGACTCGCTTGCCTGTAGCTTCCAGTTTGGCACCCGTTCGGAGCAGTTCTCTTCCAACAGCCAAACCGGGCGCTCCCAGGACTTGCTCTGCGTGGTCCTTTTTTGATACAGTTGCAGATGATATTTGCTATGTCAAATGCAAGCTGTGTAATCAAAAAATTAAAAGAGGTAAAAGTGTCAGTAACCTTAATACAACAAATATGTGGAAACATGTGCGGTCAAAGCACTTTGTTGAGTTACAAAGACACACTGGAGATGTAGGCCAACCTACAGCAGCACCTACATCTTCAGCTCGTGTTGGAGCCTCTTCCTCCAGTTCACACACAGCTGGTTCGGCTTCCTCAAAGGATCGCCATGGAAGAACCTCTGTCACTGTTGTCCAGAGACACAGTGTTATTCCACCCACAGCTGCAAGTTCCCTGTCATCCTCACACACCCAGGCCACAAAACAGCCATCGGTAGCACAGGCATGGGATAAAAGACGGCCATACTCGGCAAACCATCCACGAGCACAGGCTCTGAATGCTGGCATTGCAAAACTCCTGTCCCTTGAAATGCTGTCATTCAGGCTGGTGGAGACTGACAGTTTCCGTGAATTAATGGCATTGGCAGTCCACAATACAATGTGCCCAGCCGATTTTATTTCAGCAGGCAAGCCGTCCCTGGTCTGCAAAAGCATGTTGAGGCAAAAATTAAACATGCGCTACTAAACGCCGTCAGTAGCAAGGTCCACCTGACCACCGATGCGTGGACCAGTACCCATGGCCAGGGACGATACCTTTCACTCACTGCCCATTGGGTGAATGTTGTGGAGCCGGGTACAGATCTTGCGAGTGGCGCTGTACGTGTTCTGCCAACTCCAAGGATTGCCGGAATCAAGTCTGTCCACATTGACTCCTCCTCCTACTCCAGTTCCTCAGAATCATCGCTGCAGGAGCCGTCACGGTCTACCTCCACATGGACCCGTGGACGCTTACCTGATGCGACCGATATGAGCACAGCCGTGGCCAAACGGCAACAGGCCGTTCTGAAATTAATTCCCATGGGGAATCGAAGCCACACAGCGCAGGAGGTCTGGAATGCCATCAAGCAGGAGAGCGACGTGTGGTTTTTGCCAGCGAATCTCCAGCCAGGCTTGGTAGTGTGTGACAATGGCCGAAATCTGGTGGCAGCTCTGGGCCTTGGCAACCTCACTCA
This sequence comes from Oophaga sylvatica, assembly GCA_033576555.1. Classification (NCBI taxonomy): domain Eukaryota; kingdom Metazoa; phylum Chordata; class Amphibia; order Anura; family Dendrobatidae; genus Oophaga; species Oophaga sylvatica. The sequence goes on along the minus strand of JARQOD010005197.1, from coordinate 24,292 downwards.
CATACCATGTCTGGCACATGTGCTCAACTTGGTCGTGCAGAGTTTTTTGAGGGACTATCCGGATCTTGATGCACTGCTGCACAAGGTCCGCCTAGAGTGCGCTCACTTGCGACGTTCCAGCATGGCCAGATCGCGCATTGCAGCTCTGCAACGCAGATTGCGCCTTCCTGAACATCGCATCATATGTGACGTATCCACCAGGTGGAATTCAACGTTACATATGTTGGAGCGGTTGTGTGAGCAGCAGCCAGCAGTTATGGAGTATCAGCTGCATCAGGCGCAATCAACACGCAATTTGCGCCGTCCACACTTCACCATTAATGAGTGGGCCACTATGAAGGACATGTGCCACGTTTTGCGTGCGTTTGATGAGTCAACGCGGATGGCGAGTGCAGATGATGCACTAGTCAGCCTGACTGTCCCCCTTATCTGCCTGCTTCAAAAAACACTGCAAGCAATAAGGGATGAGGTTTTGGAAGAGGTGAGGAGGATGAGAGTCACAAATTCCATCACCTTCTGGAAAGTCAGCGCAACGTGGTTCCTCACAAAGGGCTGGGCAGGGCTCACTTTGTGAGGAGGATGAGGAGGAGGAGTCAATGGAGGAGGAAGACATCGCTCCAGAGGGAGGTACACAACGCTCTAGTCAGTATGTAGAGCGAGGGTGGGGTGATGCAGAGCAGGCAGAGATAACGCCTCTTGCAGAGGACAGCGTTTCTTTGCCAGTTGGGAGTCTGCAGCACATGGTTGATTTCATGCTGCAGTGCCTAAGAAACGACCGCCGCATCGCCCACATTCTCACGACGTCTGATTATTGGGTGTACACCCTCCTAGACCCTCGCTACCGGGACAACGTCAAAAGCCTCATCACACCATTGAACCGGGAGCGTAAAATGCGGGAGTACCAAGACACACTGGTGCAATCCCTAATGTTCTACCTTACTGCCGAGAGCACTGCTGCTGCTACTGCTTTACAAAGCAGCTCTGTGCGTCGAGGCAGTGTAGAGAGCTCTGCAACAAGAGGGAGCACACGCAGTGCCTCTGCACAGGGAAAGACCAGTATGTTAAAAATGTGGCAAAGTTTTGTGGCAGCGCCACAAATGTCTACACCATCCGAGAGGGCTCCAGTCAGCGGGAGGCAACGTATCCGTCAGATGGTGACAGACTACTTGGCTTTGCCTCTCAGTGTACTCCCAGATGGCTCTTCCCCATTCAAGTTTTGGGTCTCTAAGCTGGATACATGGCCAGAGCTTAGCCAGTATGCATTGGAGGTGCTGGCTTGCCCTGCTGCCAGTGTATTATCGGAGCGCGTCTTTAGTGCTGCAGGTGGTGTACTAACAGACCGTCGCATGCGACTATCCTCCGATAATGTAGACCGGCTTACTTTTCTGAAAATGAACAAGGCATGGATCTCGCCAGAATTTGTCTGTCCGTTTTCAGATTAAATAACTGGTTCGCAACGTTATCCATGTCTCCTGTTATGTTCATCTTTCTACCACCTGAACTCTACTCCCTGGGCTCCAACACTGCCAGTTGCTGCTCAGAAGTGTCGTGTCCACAGAACAAAACACAAGCTCTACTGTTAGTGGGGTTCAGTAACGCCAGCTGTTCCCCTGCTGTGTCAACGGCAAGAAGTCTCCTGTTCCCGACACATGGACAGAAAAACACATGACCAACATGCTCCAAATAGGGAAGAGCCGTCACCCTGCTTGTTATGCTGAAAACATGAAATTGTGAAGTTTTGCAGGCCTAGAATGATAAATTTTTATGACAAATATGGACAAATAATAATTTGTCATCACAGCGCATATCTGCACATGTCTATTAGAAATGGTAACAAAAAATAAAACATAGTCTACTCTTCACATTTTGAAATTAATGCATAAAAGTACATTTCAGACTTATGAATTAATGCTTTTTAAGGAACTTTATCTGTACCTGTAAGATAATGCAGTCAATGGATGTACGAATCATTAAATCCTCATCATCATCATCACGAGTTTTATTTATGACAGACATTATAAAATACACATACTGATGCCAACTGTAACTTCAAACACCATATATGAAATGGCCAGCATGTAAACATGGTAATAATGTCCAATAATAAATTATTACATCTAGAAAGTGCATCATGCATACTGACAATAGGTAGTTATACCTGCAAGTGCTGTTGAAACAACCACAAGAGATATAAATTAATACTGGTATATAGGTATCACAGTGCATAGTTACTCATGGACAATGTTGATGTAATACTGTATCTCAATTAAGTCAGCGTCAACCATTAGGCTTGTTAGTCTTGTACATTGTTAAAGAGGGAACGTAATTTTTTGTTTGTCATAGGTGGAGTATTACACATTAAATTATTACTGCTGTATTTTTTTTTGCGTCCCTAGTGCGCAATAACGCAGCCTAACCTCACATTTGATAGTCAGCTAATTGCCACACGCTACCCTACCCTACGCGTGACAGTAGGAAGGTAGTGTTGACGGATAAAGCTTTGCACAACCAGACATTCTTTTACCCTCTTCAACACTCTACAAGCAAAAAATGCATGATTTCAGCCGCAGACTTTATTGACGTACAGTATAACATCGGCATTACCCATCAGAGGCTGTCCACTGTCTGATACAGACATAGAATATACCTTTGCTATCCGTAGCCTTTGTTTCACCTACACTTGCAGGCACACACTTAAATTGTGACAAACAATGCCTAATGTTTTTTTAAATGGTTATTTTTTATTGTACATTATTGTGTCATCAATCACATTGATGAGTCCATGCTGGACATGTCATACATGCTATAGAAAGTTACGATTTTATGAACTTAAATAATTGAAATGTCTGTGACTGTCACATAAAATGTGCGATGATGATGATGAGTGACTATTACAAAATCCATTGTCTTCACTATGTTATGGTTTAACATAGCGTTCCTTAAGCATTATTCATAAAAAAAAAATGGACTTTTATTCTTAAATTTACAACACTATATTTTGTTACCAATTTTTTGGGTGTTGTGTTGTTCCATTTATTTTTGGCATGTGCATATATGCGTTTATATTTGTATTTTCTTTATTTTTCCTTCTTGAAATTAGAAAACATGTGTATCTTTGTACCGTGTTAGCCAGTAGATAGAAAAATATTTAGACTTCAGAGTCAGCAGTGGTTGATACCTTTTAATGGATAACTGAAAAGATGGAAACAAATTGCAAGCTTTCAAGGCTACTCACGTCTCTTCATCAGGGAAAGACTAACTAAAAAAATTAAGCATCACATATTTCAATACACAACAGGACACAGGAATAGTGCAATAGGTAAGACAAGTAAGTGACGTGTATCAGAACTGTCATTATCTCACAGGGATGAACATAAATATTGGAACAGTTCCTAGATAAGGATAGAAAGTTTGATTGCCCTCTCATTGGCGTCTTGTTTTGGGTTTTCATGACCCTGGAAGGGCATAGACGCAGATTCCTTAATTGATATAGAATGACATAAATCCATGTGATCTATTCATTCCATCACTAACAGTGTCAAAGGTCATGATGAGCTTATATTCTGAAACCTTTGTACGTTTCTCATATTTGAAGTTATATTTTAATACCAGTAATTCCATATCCATGATGCTATGACCGGGCATACAAAAGTCTTTTGCCACAGGTAAATTCATTAATTTATCTGTGATTGTGTGGCGCTGATAATTCATCCTTGTTCTCCTTTTTGTTGCCGGTCTCCCCTCACTTGTCCCTCCCTCACTTGTCTTAGCTATTCCTGTGTCCTGTTGTGTGTAGAAATATGTGATTCTTCATTTTTGGCTTTACTCTTAGCCTGATGAAGACACCTGAGTAGTCTCGAAAGCTTTGAATTTGTTACCATATTTTCAGTTAGCCATTAAACGTTATCAACCACAGAGGACTGTCAAGTATAAATATTTTTCTATTCTTGTAATTGAAATTTATCATTTTATTGTTGTAGTAAAAGTTCATTTATTCTTGTTTGAAGTACATACATTTGCAATGGCCACGTAACAAGGCAATAACTCAATATTTTGTGCCTACACCCTCCTTGACCCTGGGCTTCAACAGCGCCAGTTGCTGCTCAGAAGTGTTAGATGCACAGATGAAAACAATCGCTGATGTGTTTGTGGGGTTCAGTAACGCCTGCTGTTCCCCTGCTGTGTGTCTGGCAAAAATTACTGCTGCTAACTACAACTTCAACTTCAAACGTCTCATACTAGGCCTCTGCCTACACCCTCCTTGACCCTGGGCTTCAACAGCGCCAGTTGCTGCTCAGAAGTGTTAGATGCACAGATGAAAACAATCGCTGATGTGTTTGTGGGGTTCAGTAACGCCTGCTGTTCCCCTGCTGTGTGTCTGGCAAAAATTACTGCTGCTAACTACAACTTCAACTTCAAACGTCTCATACTAGGCCTCTGCCTACACCCTCCTTGACCCTGGGCTTCAACAGCGCCAGTTGCTGCTCAGAAGTGTTAGATGCACAGATGAAAACAATCGCTGATGTGTTTGTGGGGTTCAGTAACGCCTGCTGTTCCCCTGCTGTGTGTCCGGCAAAAATTACTGCTAGCTACCTAATCATGGTGAAAAAAACATGACATCTCAAAGTGTCTAGTGCTACACATAGATATGAGGCTACACCATGATTTCTAAGCTGTAAACATTTGAAACGTCAACTTTCAAACCATAAAATGATTTGTCTTTGTCACAAATCTGTAACAAAATAATTGTGACATATTATTACAGATATGCACATGTCGAAAACAAATGCAAACACAAAAGCCTACTTATGCTATAGGATACTGATGGTCAACCTTGTCACTCCATAGCTTAGACAAATCCAACTCACATCATGATGACTCAAATACTGCAATGTTGGAAGTGCATAATGTGGGTTGAACTTTGACAACTGCTGCAGTGCGAAGGTTATACTTCAGTGTTCTTGCCTTTGAAATAAAAGCATACAAGTAAATATAATATCCAATGTTGATTAAGGGACGTGATGTACACCTGTAATATTGTGCAAACAATGCATGTAGGAATAGTCCTCTTCAACATTACTTATATTTGTGTCATTTTAAAAAATACATATTTGATTAGAAAGTTAACAGCCCATATCATAAAGGTCCTTCATGTAAACATGATAATCGCTAACAAAAATCATGCATTACCTTGGTAAAGTCAATAGTGCATAGTCACAATAGCAAAATATATACCTGTAAGTGGTGCTGAAAGAACGACAACTGATAGAATAGGTGAATGATATCTATTTATCAGACTGAATAGCGACACCTGTACAATGTCGATATAATACTGTACCTTAACAAAACAGCTGTGTCACACCTCACACGCATTTTTCTTGTAGCTTGTTATGTAATAGGGCACATGCGTGTATGTTTCATCATAGGTGCATGTTTACTGAGTAAAGCAGTCATGACAACGCCTTTGTGTTGTCGGTACGCTTGCGATGATGAACGATGCGCACCGTGAATGTTAGTCTGCGTCATAAGACGCACAGACGCTCCAATACCCAACGCGTCACAGCAGGAAGCCAGTCTGTGCGTCCAAAACAAAGGCGCAAGCATACATGCACGTACCCTTTTATAAGCTATATAAAAAAAAGGATGTAGTAGTAACGCACACTTTATTGAGGTACAGTATTACATCGCCATTCACCATCTGTGGCTATGCAGTCTCATCTATATATACCTTATCTATCCGTTGTCATGCTTGCAAGTCCACAGTCAGGCATAAATAGCTGTTTTCACTATGCACTTTTTAAAGGTTTTTTTGTTAATATAAATGATTGGCACATATTATCAGTATTACATGATGGAAATTTTAGATATTTTTTAAAAACTTTTTAGTGATATTATTCAGCAAATGAAAATGGTGTACATACTGTTACTTATCCATCATTAATGGATTCTGATATGTACTTGTATGCTTTTATTTAAAACCGTATAGCAGATTATTTAACCGATTTTTATTGTGGTTTGCATTGCTTTTCAACATGTTAATGTATGCGTTTATGTTTGTCAATTATTAATTTACATATATTTTTTAAAGTAAAATCATCATCTTATGGTACTAAAGGTTATATTTCTCTTGTTTGGAGTATAGACATTTTTAATTGACACGTAACAAGGAAAATACTTGATCTAGTATTTAAACATCCTCCTTGACCCTGGGCTCCAACAACGCCAGTTGTTGCTTGGAAGTGCTGTTTAGCACAGTCTACACTTGCTCCTGTGTTACTGGGGTTCAGTAATGTCAGCTGTTCCCCTGCTGTGTGAACGGCAAAAAGTCTGCTGCCTCCACCCTGTTCTCTTCTCATCCCTGGGTTACAACACCGCCAGTTGTTTCTCGGAAGTGCTGTTAGAACAGTCTACACTTGCTCCTTGTTACTGGGGTTCAGTAATGTCAGCTGTTCCCCTGCGTGTGAACGGCAAAAAGTCCTGCTGCCTCCACCCTGTTCTCTTCTCATCCCTGGGTTACAACACCGCCAGTTGTTTCTCAGAAGTGCTGTTAGCACAGTCTACACTTGCTCCTGTGTTACTGGGGTTCAGTAATGTCAGCTGTTCCCCTGCTGTGTGAACGGCAAAAAAGTCCTGCTGCCTCCACCATGTTCTCTTCTCATCCCTGGGCTACAACACCGCCAGTTGTTTCTCGGAAGTGCTGTTAGCACAGTCTACACTTGCTCCTGTGTACTGGGGTTCAGTAATGTCAGCTGTTCCCCTGCTGTGTGAACGGCAAAAAGTCCTGCTGCCTCCACCATGTTCTTTCTCATCCTGGGCTACAACACCGCCAGTTGTTTCTCGGAAGTGCTGTTAGCACAGTCTACACTTGCTCCTGTGTTACTGGGTTCAGTAATGTCAGCTGTTCCCCTGCTGTGTGAACGGCAAAAAGTCCTGCTGCCTCCACCATGTTCTCTTCTCATCCCTGGGCTACAACACCGCCAGTTGTTTCTCGGAAGTGCTGTTAGCACAGTCTACACTTGCTCCTGTGTTACTGGGGTTCAGTAATGTCAGCTGTTCCCCTGCTGTGTGAACGGCAAAAAGTCCTGCTGCCTCCACCCTGTTCTCTTCTCATCCCTGGGTTACAACACCGCCAGTTGTTTCTCGGAAGTGCTGTTAGCACAGTCTACACTTGCTCCTGTGTTACTGGGGTTCAGTAATGTCAGCTGTTCCCTGCTGTGTGAACGGCAAAAAGTCCTGCTGCTCCCACCCTGTTCTCTTCTCATCCCTGGGTTACAACACGCCAGTTGTTTCTCGAAAGTGCTGTTAGCACAGTCTACACTTGCTCCTGTGTTACTGGGGTTCAGTAATGTCAGCTGTTCCCCTCGCTGTGTGAACGGCAAAAAGTCCTGCTGCCTCCACCATGTTCTCTTCTCATCCCTGGGCTACAAACCGCCAGTTGTTTCTCGGAAGTGCTGTTAGCACAGTCTACACTTGCTCCTGTGTTACTGGGTTCAGTAATGTCAGCTGTTACCCTGCTGTGTGAACGGCAAAAAGTCCTGCTGCCTCCACCCTGTTCTCTTCTCATCCCTGGGTTACAACACCGCCAGTTGTTTCTCGGAAGTGCTGTTAGCACAGTCTACACTTGCTCCTGTGTTACTGGGGTTCAGTAATGTCAGCTGTTCCCCTGCTGTGTGAACGGCAAAAAGTCCTGCTGCCTCCACCATGTTCTCTTCTCATCCCTGGGCTACAACACCGCCAGTTGTTTCTCGGAGTGCTGTTAGCACAGTCTACACTTGCTCCTGTGTTACTGGGGTTCAGTAATGTCAGCTGTTCCCCTGCTGTTGTGAACGGCAAAAAGTCCTGCTGCCTCCACCCTGTTCTCTTCTCATCCCTGGGTTACAACACTGCCAGTTGTTTCTCGGAAGTGCTGTTAGCACTGTCTACACTTGCTCCTGTGTTACTGGGGTTCAGTAATGTCAGCTGTTCCCTGCTGTGTGAACGGCAAAAAGTCCTGCTGCCCCCACCCTGTTCTCTTCTCATCCTGGGTTACAACACCGCAGTTTGTTTCCAGAAGTGCTGTTAGCACAGTCTACACTTGCTCCGTGTTACTGGGGTTCAGTAATGTCAGCTGTTCCCTGCGTGGTTGAACGGCAAAAAAGTCCTGCTGCCTCCACCATGTTCTCTTCTTCACCCTGGGCTACAACACCGCAAGTTGTTTTCGAAGTGCTGTTAGCACAGTCTACACTTGCTCCTGTTTACTGGGGTTCAGTAATGTCAGCTGTTCCCCTGCTGTGTGAAGGCAAAAGTCCTGCTGCCTCCCCTGTTCCTTCTCACCCGGGCTACAAACCCGCCAGTTGTTTCTCGGAAGTGCTGTTAGCACAGTCACACTTGCCGTTTACTGGGGTTCAGTTAATGTCAGCTGTCCCCGCTGTGTGAACGGCAAAAAGTCCTGCTGCCTCCACCCTTTCTCTTCTCATCCCTGGGTTACAAACACCGCCAGTTGTTTCTCGGAAGTGCTGTTAGACAGTCTAACTTGTCCTGTGTTACTGGGGTTCAGTAATGTCAGCTGTTCCCTGCTGTGTGAACGGCAAAAGTCCTGCTGCCTCCACCCTGTTCTCTTCTTCCTGGGTTACAACACCGCCAGTTGTTTCTCAGAATGCGTTAGCACAGTTTCACTTGTCCTGTGTTACTGGGGTTAGTATGTCACTGTTCCCTTGCTGTGTGAACGGCAAAAAAGTCCTGCTGCCTCCACCATGTTCTCTTCTCATCCCTGGGCTACAAACACCGCCATTGTTTCTCGGAAGTGCTGTTAGCACGTCTACACTTGCTCCTGTGTTACGGGGTTCAGTAAGTCAGCTGTTCCCCTGCTGTGTGAAGGCAAAAAGTCCTGCGCCTCCACCATGTTTCTTCTCATCCCTGGGCTACAACACCGCCAGTGTTTCTCGGAAGTGCTGTAGCACTGTTACACTTGCTCTGTGTTACTGGGGTTCATTAATGTCTGCTGTTCCCTGCTGTGTGACGGAAAAAGTCCTGCTGCCTCCACCATGTTCTCTTCTCATCCCTGGGCTACAACACGCCAGTTGTTTCTCGGAAAGTGCTGTTTAGCACATCTACACTTGCTCCTGGTTTATGGGGTTCAGTAAGTCAGCTGTTCCCCGCTGTGTGAACGGCAAAAGTCGCGCCTCCACCCTGTTTCTCTTCTATCCCTGGGTTACAACACCGCCAGTGTTTCTTCGGAAGTGCTGTTAGCACAGTCTACACTTGCTCCTGTGTTACTGGGGTTCGTATGTCAGCTGTTCCCTCTGCTTGTGAACGGCAAAAAGTCCTGCTGCCCTCCACCCTGTTCTCTTCTCATCCCTGGGTTACAACACCGCCAGTTGTTTTCGAAAGTGCTGTTAGCACAGTCTACACTTGCTCCTGTGTTACTGGGGTTCAGTAATGTCAGCTGTTCCCTGCTGTGTGAACGGCAAAAAGTCCTGCTGCCTCCACCATGTTCTCTTCTCATCCCTGGGCTACAACACCGCCAGTGTTTCTCGAAGTGCTGTTAGCACTGTCTACACTTGCTCCTGTGTTACTGGGGTTCAGTAATGGTCAGCTGTTCCCCTGCTGTGTGAACGCAAAAAGTCCTGCTGCCTCACCCTGTTCTCTTCTCATCCCTGGGTTACAACACCGCCAGTTGTTTCTCGGAGTGTGTTAGCACAGTCTACACTTGCCCTGTGTTACTGGGGTTCAGTAATGTCAGCTGTTCCCCTGCTGTGTGAACGGCAAAAAGTCCTGCTGCCTCCACCATGTTTCTTTCTCATCCCTGGGCTACAACACCGCCAGTTGTTTCTTCGGAAGTGCTGTTAGCACAGTCTACAACTTGCTCCTGTTTTACTGGGGTTCGTAATGTCAGCTGTTCCCCTGCTGTGTGAACGGCAAAAAGTCCTGCTGCCTCCACCCTGTTCTCTTTCATCACTGGTTACAACACTGCCAGTTGTTTCTCGGAAGTGCTGTTTAGCACAGTCTACACTTGCTCCTGTGTTACTGGGTTCGTAATGTCAGCTGTTCCCTGCTGTGTGAACGGCAAAAAGTCCTGCTGGCCTCCACCCTGTTCTCTTCTCATCCCTGGGTTACAACACGCCAGTTGTTTCTCGGAGTGCTGTTAGCACAGTCTACACTTGCTCCTGTGTTACTGGGGTTCAGTAATGTCAGCTGTTCCCCTGCTGTGTGAACGGCAAACAGTCCTGCTGCCTCAACTTTAATTTCCATGGGTACCTTCTGCTACCCATCCGGGTTCAGTCCGTCAGCTGGTTCTCCGCAGTGCCTTTGGCCTAGGTGCCTCCATGTCGGTATCCGAGTTCCAGCAACGTCTGCTGGTCCTTGGTAGTGCTTTGGAGCACAGGTACCTCCTGCTTAGTAACCGTGTCCCCAGTAACGTCAGCTGGTCCTCGGTTGTGCCATTGGCTTCTTTCCTTCTGCTGACCCTCCGGGTTCCAGCACAGTCAGCTGGTCCTCGTTACTTTCTTGGCTCTTGTACCTTCTGCTACCATCCGGGTTCCAGTACCGTCAGCTGGTTCTCCGCAGTGCCTTTGGCCAGTGCCTCCATGTCGGTATCCGAGTTCCAGCAACGTCTGCTGGTCCTTGGTGTGCTTGGAGCACAGGTACCTCCTGCTTAGTAACCGTGTCCCAGTAACGTCAGCTGGTCCTGGTTGTGCCATTGGCTCTTTTCCTTTCTGCTGACCCTCCGGGTTCCAGCACAGCAGCTGGTCCTCGTTACTTTCATTGGCTCTTGTACCTTCTGCTACCCATCCGGGTTTCCAGTACCGTCAGCTGGTCTCCGCAGTGCCTTTGGCCTAGGTGCCTCCATGTCGGTATCGAGTTCCAGCAACGTCTGCTGGTCCTTGGTAGTGCTTTGGAGCACAGGTACCTCTGCTTAGTAAACCGTGTCCCAGTAACGTCAGCTGGTCCTCGGTTGTGCCATTGGCTCTTTTCCTTCTGCTGACCCTCCGGGTTCCAGCACGTCAGCTGGTCCTCGTTACTTCATTGGCTTTTGTACCATCACCAACAGGACAAAGAAGGTTAAGACAAACTACAAGATACAGAACAAGAGACTGAAGAACAATAAGCAGAAGATCAAAAAGCAGAAGAACATTAGTATAAGACCAAAATGAAGAGCAAAATAATGCTCTAAATTCTAAGCAGAAGAAGACTAAGCAGTGTATGGGGGTGAGTCCGTTCCTCCTCGTGGTGCCCCTGGAAAATGCCTGATGCTGCTGCAGGCTAAACTGAACGCGGACACAATACTGTTGTAATTAAAATCTTTCGTGACAGCAAGACGGAAGGAGAAATTCAGAGTTTACAGATTACAAGTACAGGAATGTCTGTCACAAATAAGAATATGATGAAAAGGATGAATAGAAGAAGATGAAGAAGTAGAATATGAAAATAATACTGTTTAATAAGAACAATATAAGTAATGTTAACAAAAAGATGAATAGCAAGAAGTTTTAGAAGATAAGAAGGTGAAGATGAAGAAAATTTGATGAGAAAGATGGATGCTGCTGAAGATTATGAGGAGAAAGTGTGTGAAAAGTTAAAAAGGTGAGACCATGGAAGTTGTGAAAACGACATATTTGACAAAATAGAAAAAGGTTAACAACATTGTGAATTTCTTCGTCAATCCGAACGTTATTTCCTAAAAAAAAAAAATTAATGCTATTCCATTGGATTGGGTTTAAAACATCTATGCCTTTAATGTCTCCTCAACCTCCCCCAATACATTCTACATTACTCTTTGTTGTTTCCTTCAGTACAATTAACCTACAAGGCAAGAATGGGGTTTTTTTTTTCGATATTTTGTTCCCATAGACTTACATGGGACTTCCGGTATCGGTATCGGGTATCGCGATATTTTTTGTGTATCGGCGATACCATTCGATTCCGATACTTTTGGATATCGGAAAGTATCGCTCAACTTGGTTGTGAGACCTTGTCAACAACAGTGCTGAAGCACCTGGCCTGAATGTATGGTGCAGGACAGAACTGTGTGATGATGTAATGGATCGGGGCAGTAGCCGCGGTGAGGACTAATTTTTCACTCCTGGCCTGCTACAGAAAAATGGGGTCCAGTTTCAGTGTGTGTATGTGCAATGTTTCAGTTAAAAACACCTCCCAGCTTGATTAGCCACACAGAGCGCAGCATTGCCTCCTGAGACCCCACAGCAAGGAGACCAGACCTGTCCAATACAACAAAGTCCAGAGAGTATTAGGAGATAAGTTGTAGATAAATGAATGGGTTAAAATGTGGTATTCGTGTGCTAATTCCTGATGAAGAAGTCATCTAGACTTTGAAACGCATGAATAAACCCCCCTCTTTTTGTGAATGCGTTTGGACATATGATTATTCAGCAGTGCAGATATATCCATTTTAACCAGACCATTTATCTACAACACGGTTACTTGCAATTCCTAAATTCCTAAATAAAGAAAAAAGAATTATATTCCCCAATGAATTAATTTCTTCATGTAAATAAAAAAAACAATTAAAGGACACATTTAGTATCGCCGCTTCTTGTAACGACCGCCCTATAAAACTGTCCCATAGTTAACCCCTTTAGTGAACCCGTTTTAAAAAAAACAAAAAAACAATGATTTATCATCATACCGCCGAACAAAAAAGTGGAATAACAAGCGATTAAAAAGACAGATATAAATAAACATGGTACCGCTGAAAATGTCATCTTGTCCTGCAAAAAACGAGCGCCATACAGCATCATCAGCAAAAAAATAATAGTTTTAGCTTGCAGAATAAAGCGATGCAAAAATAATTATTTTTTATATATCATTGTTTTTATTGTTAAAAGCACCAAAACATAAAAAATGATAAAAATGAGGTATCGCTGTAATCATTCTAACCTGAAGAATAAAACTGCTTTTTCAATTTTACCACACGCGGAACGGTACAAACGCCCTCCCAAATAAATTCATGAATTGCTGGTTTTTGTTCATTTGCCTCCCAAAAATCGTAATAAAAAGCGATAAAAAAATGTATGTGCCCGAAAATTGTACCAATAAAAAACATCAACTCGTCCCGCAAAAAATAAGACCCCACATGACTCTGTGGGCCAAAATAAGAAAAAATTATAGCTCTCAAAATGTGACTATTTTTTGCAATAAAAAGCGTCTTTTAGCGTGACAGCTGCCAATCATAAAAACCCGATATAAATATTAAATCAAACACCCTTTATCACCCCCTTAGTGAGGGAAAAATAATAAAATTAAAAATTGTTTTTATTTCCATTTTCCATTAGGGTTAGGGGTAAAGTTAGGGTTAGAGTTGGGGCTACAGTTAGGATTAGGGTTAGGGTTGGGATTAAGGTTAGGGGTGTGTTAGGGTTAGGTTTGTGGTTAGGGTTATGGTTAGGGTTGGATTTTAGGGTTAGGGGTGTGTTGGGGTTAGGGTTGAAGTTAGAATTGGGGGTTGTCCCTGTTTAGGCACATCATGGCTCTCCAAACGTGACATGGCGTTTGATCTTTATTCCAGCCAATTCGGCGTTGAAAAAGTCAAACGGTGCTCTTCCCATCTAGCTCTGCCATGCGCCCACAACAGTATTTACCCCACATATAGAGTATCAGCGTACTCAGGACAAATTGAACACAAACTCTTGGTGTCCAAATTCTTTTGTTACCCTTGGGAAAATAAAAAAATTGGGGGCGTAGATATCATTTTTGTGGAATAAAATATGATTTTTTATTTTTATGGCTCTACGTTATAAACTTCTGTGAAGCACTTGAGGGTTCAAAGTTCTCACCACACATCTAGATAAGTTCCTTTGGGGGTCTAGCTTCCAAAATGTGGTCACTTGTGGGGGTTTCTACTGTTTAGGCACATCAGGGGCTCTCCAAACGTGACTGACACCGCAGACTATTCCATCAAAGTCTGCAATGCAAAACGTCACTACTTCCCTTCTGAGCACCGACGTGTGCCCGTACAGTAGTTTTCTCCCAATATACGGTATCAGCGCACTCAGGAAAAATTGAACAACAACTTTTTGGATCCAATTTCTCCTGTTACTCTTGGGAAAATAAAAAACGGGGACTAAATAATCATGTTTGTGGAAAAAATATGATTTTTTTTTTCACGCCAGGGCGTTATAAACTTCTGTGAAGCACCTGGGGGTTCAAACTGCTCACCACACATCTAGTTAAGTTCCTTTGAGGGTCTAGTTTCCAAAATGGTGTCACTTGTGGGGGATTCCCACTGTTTAGGCACATCAGGGGCTCTTTAATCGCGACATGACACCAGCAGACCATTCCATCAAAGTCTTCTATTCTGAGCCCCAACATGTACCCACACAGTAGTTTTCTCCCACATATGGGGTATCAGCATACCAGGACAAAATTGGACAACAACTTTTGGGGTCCAATTTCTCCTGTTACCCTTGGGAAAATAAAAAATTGGTGACTAAAAGATATTTTTTGTGGGAAAAAAATAAACTGCTACAGGTAACTCACATTAAGGAGACCCAACTTGCAGTCCAAAATACTTCAAAAAAATATTGCCAACACACCACTAAGTGGTATCAAATTCCCCAGAGTAGAAATAGTATAACTGTGCAGCATTCTGACAACTTATATTACTGGACGGGCTACTCAACTCCCTTTCTTTGGCAGGTGCACAGCGTTGTAATTATTATTTTATGTTTATAGCACTATTTATTCCATGGCAATTTACATGTGAAAATGGGTATACATAATAAAAACAAGTACAATAATCTTAAATAATACAAGTTTCCAACTGGTACCCTGCCCGTGAAGGCTCACAGTCTAATGAGATGGGTGAGAATACAGTAGGTGAGAGTACAGTTGGTCATGTAGCGTTATTGGTGGAACGATGGTTACAGTAGGTTGTAGGCTTGTCGACAAGCGTGGTTTTTCAGGTTCCTTTTGAAGGTTTCCATGGTAGGCGATAGAGGGGATGCATGGGATAAATCTTGTATGCAATTGTGAAAAGAAGAGATAAGAGGGGAGTAGAGAAGGAATCTTGTGAGGAATGGATGTTGCATGCAGGTAAGTACCAGGAAACCAGGTCACAGATGTATGGTTAAAGTTTTGAACTGGAGTCTTTGGGTAATGGGGAGCCAGTGAAGGATTGACAGAGAGAAGAGACCGGTATAGTGGGAGGATAGGTGGATTAGTTGGGCAACTGAGTTGGATTGGAGTGGTGAGAGACTGATAGAAGGGAGGCCGCAAAGCAGGAGATTGCAGTAGTCGAGATAATAATTGCATAAACTAGGGTTTTTGCAAATTCTTGATTAGGAAAAAGTATGGATCTAGGAATATTTTTGATTTGTAGTCAGCAGGAAGTGGAAATGGCATGGATATGTGTTTTGAAGGAGAGATCAGAGTCCAGGGTTACCCCGAGGCAGCAAGCTTGCAACACACCCTCATCTACGCTTTGTAGATGAGTGCCGGAAAGTTCATGTGTTCCAGAGGTTGGCAAGTGCTACATTAGTGGCCTGTCCTCCTCTTCCTCCACTTTAAACATCACACACAGTACATTCCTCAGTTACTCTTCCCCAATTACTCTTGTTCCCCCTACGTCACAACTCTCCAACTGCCCAACTGATGTGGGGAAACCACAGATGGGAGAGTCTAGAGAACTGTTTGGACATTCTATTCCATGGGCATCAGAGTTCTGCTGCAAAAGTTCAAAAAGCAAGAGGAGGAAAGATCTGCACCAATGCCAACATTTTTTTTCAGTTGGATCCTGAGCAGGACGAAGTAGAGTCCGAGCAGAATCCAGACTCTTGTCACCAGATGTTAACCCCTGGGGCTGCAGGTGGTCATGAAGAGACACAGATACCAGAGGCATACATAGACTGAATTGTGCTGTCAGGGCAGTAAAAGAAGGAGGGTGACTCTCAGTGCAAGGAGTGGGAGGACAGAGAGGATGACGATGAGGTTGTAGTGAACCCAGAGGCATGCAGCAGAGTAGCTCAGCAGAGGAGGTGGAGGAGGAGAAAGATTAGGAGGTTACGTTGAGCTTCCCGCATAGATACGGAGTGATGCAACCACGACAGCACTGCATCCACAAACACACAATTTCTCTGTGTCCAGCAATGGTCACTGGTCTGCAGCTCGCAATGGTCAGCAAGGGTCAATTACCGGGGCCCTTTGAGACCGAATAGGATGACCAAACTCACTATATCTGCAAAGAAAAAAGACTCTGTAGAGACCTCAATCTACCGGCTGCCCATTCAACTGCATCTGCTGTTTCTTTCTCTTCCATCACTGTGGCAAGTTTTCTCATACAGGTCTCGGCGCAAAACCTCCACTTGTTTACCCGCTACAGTCACTTTTTATATGGAGAGAGACATGTGATTCAGCAGCTAATGACAGAAGCATTTGTGTCTGGACATTGTGGATGGTTTCTGTGCCCCTGATTGGCTGCCGGAATCTCCACACATTAAGTTAATTTAAAAAATGCACTCCGTCGCTACTCTGACATCTCTCCACCCACTGCCCTTATCAAGATCAGACTCCATGTCGCGTTTGAAGAGCCCCTGCTGTGCCTAAACAGTGGAAACTCCCCAATTCTAACTCCAACCTAACCCCAACATACCCTAACCCTAATCCCATCTCTAACCCTAGCCCTGACCCTAGCCCTAACCCTAATCCCAACCCTAGCCCTAACCCTAATGGGAAAATGGAAATAAATATATTTTTTTAATTTTATTATTTTTTCCCTATAACTAAGGGGTGATAAAGGGGGTTTGATTTACTATTTATAGCGGGTTTTTATGTTTGCAAACTGTCACGCTAAAAGACGCTTTTTATTGCAAAAAATAGTTTTTGCATCACCACATTTTGAGAGCTATAATTTTTCCATATTTGGCCCACAGAGTCATGTGAGGTCCTATTTTTTGTGAGACAAGTGTTTATTGGTACCATTTCGGGCACATGACATTATTTGATAGCTTTTATTATGATTTTAATGAGGCAGAATGAACAAAAACCAGCAATTCATGAATTTCTTTTCGGGGGGCCTTTATACCGTTCCGTGTGGTAAAATTGATAAAGCTGTTTTATTCTTCGGGTTAGTACTATTACAGTGATACCTCATTTATATAATTTTTTTATGTTTTGGTGCTTTATGCAATAAAAACTATTTTATTTAAAAAATAATTATTTTTGCATCGTTCATTTTTTGCGGGACAAGATGACGTTTTCAGTGGGACCATGTTTATTTATATCTGTCTTTTTGATCACGTTTTATTCCACGGTATGATGTTAAAGAATTGTTTTTTGCCTTGTTTTTTTTCAGGGGTTCACTAAAGGGGTTAACTAGTGGGACAGTTTTATAGGGTGGGTCATTACAGATGCGGCGATACTAAATATGTGTACTTTTATTGTTTTATTTTTTTTTATTTACATAAAGAAATGAATTTATAGGAGAATATTTTTTTTTTCTTTATTTAGGAATTTGTTTTTAATTATTTTTACACTTGTTAATTTTTTTTTTTTACTTTTTTACTTTGTCCCAGGGTGGGACATCACTATAATGTTACATCACTGATCTGGCACTTTGCAGAGCACTGTGTCAGATCAGCAATCTGACAGGCAATGCAGTAGGCAACTCAGCGCCTGCTCTCAGCAGGCACTGAGAAGCCACCTCCCTGCAGGACCCGGAAGGACCCCATGACCATCTTGTTCGGAATAGCGTGATCACATTGCGTTGTTCTGAGGGTCTCAGTGAAGCACGCAGGGAGCCCCCTCCCTGCCCGATTCTTCCCTATGCCGCCGGAAAACTGCGATCATGTTTGATCGCAGTGTGTAGGTTGTTAAAGTGCGGGAGTAGTCCGTGACCGCCCCTGGCACATAGTGCGGGTGTCAGCTGTGATAATCAGCTGACACCCAGCTGCGATCAGCTGCGCTCCTCCCGTGAGTGCGGCTGATCGCGTATACATACTATCCCATCCACGGTCATCCTGGATGGGATAATACGTCAGATGTCAGAAAGGGGTTAAGATTATTATTTCTTTTTTCGCCATATTGGTATCATTAAATTAATACTTTATATAATTGTTTTGCTACGTAAACATTTGTATGCTTTATATGATATTAAAAGCTACAGAGTATTTGATTATTTCCCTACATATTGATTTACTCTATATATCCCACCATACTAATCAGGTTTTTGATCATGCTTGTGTCTCCCCTCTTGTTTGGAGGGTTTGCCCTGTTTTTTTTGTGTTCTTTTCTTGATTCAATAAAATGATATTTTATATTAAGCTGGAATCTCTTATCCTTCAGTTTACTCCATAACTGATTTCACTTATGGAGGGAGAGAGAGTTGCAGGAGCAGGGAGAGTGGGTAGTGTTGAGCATTCGATACCGCAAGTATCGGGTATCGGCCGATATTCGCTGTATCGGAATTCCGATACTTAGTTCCGATATTTTCCATATATCGTATACCGGAATCGGAAGTTCCCATATATTCTTTGAGGGCAATGTGATTTTAGTCAGCCAATGAGGAATCCTAAGAAGTGTGGGCACATCCTGTACTGCTGCGGTCATGTTAACTAATGGCATGGCTGTGATTGGATGCTGAAATGATGTCAGAATGCACTATAAAAGGCGCCGCCGCCATTTTTAGCGTCACTGTGCTGTGAACTCAGTTAGGGAAAAAACGCTGCTCTACTGACTCTGAGGGACAGTTAGAGATTGCGATTTAGTGTACTGTGCTTTAGGCAGGCTAGTTTACCACCGGCTGTGTAAAGCTTCCTTTTGGCCTGCAGTGTTGTTTTACAGCTCTGCAAGGTGTGTGTGAGTGCAGGTGTCGCTGCAGTTTGCTCTGTATGCAACGCTGTCTGTAGGCATCTGCACGTGTCATGACAGACCCTTTTTTTTTTCTTCAGTGTAATTCTTGCTGCTCCATGCAATTAAAATTTAATAGTGTGACGCGCTTCCATCCGTATCCATACATTGGTTGCAAAACTATAGAAGTCCACAAAGGAGCCTTTCACAGCAAGTGAACAGTTGGTTTCAGTGTTCATGCAGTCTGTGAGTTTTTTTTTGAGTGCAGATCACGCTCCAGTTACTTCAACTAATGCTGCATGTACTCTGCTGAGCGTCTGTCACTGGCTCATCCTTGTAATTTTTCAAAAATTTCTGCTGCTTTCTTCTATTTAAATTTACAAAAATCTATTAGTGTGACGCTCTTCCATCAAAATACAAAATTGCTTGCAAACATAATAGAAGTCCACAAAAAGGCCTTTCACAGCAAGTGAACAGTTGTGTTTCAGTGTTCCCTGCAGTCTGTGAGTTTTTTTTTTTTTTTGAGTGCAGATCACGCTCCAGTTACTTCAACTAATGCTGCGTGTACTCTGCTGAGCGTCTGTCACTGGCTCAATCCTTGTAATTTTTCAAAAATTGCTGCTGCTTTATTCTATTTTAAATTTACAAAAATCTATTAGTGTGACGCTCTTCCATCAAATACAATACATTGCTTGCAAAAATAATAGAAGTCCACAAAAAGGCCTTTCACAGCAAGTGGAACAGTTGTGTTTCAGTGTTCACTGCAGTCTGTGAGTTTTTTTTTTTTTTTTGAGTGCAGATACGCTCCAGTTACTTCAACTAATGCTGGTGTACTCTGCTGAGCGTCTGTCACTGGCTCATCCTTGAAATTTTTCAAAAATTGCTGCTGCTTTATTCTATTTTAAATTTACAAAAATCTATTAGTGTGACGCTCTTCCATCAAAATACAATAATTGCTTGCAAACATAATAGAAGTCCACAAAAAAGGCCTTTCACAGCAAGTGAACAGTTGTGTTTCATTGTTCACTCTAGTCTGAGGTTTAATTTTTTTGTAGGAGTGTAGATCCCGCTCCACTTACTTCAACCACCGCTGCGTGTACTCTGCTGAGTGTCTGTCACTGCCTCATCCTTGTCATTTTTCAAAAATTGCTGCTGCTTTATTCTATTTTAAATTTACAAAAATCTATTAGTGTGACGCTCTTCCAGAGGACAGCATTTGTTGGCCAGTTGGGAGTCTGCAGCACTGGTTGATTTCATGCTGCACTGCCTGAGAAACGACCGCCGCATCGCCCACATTCTCACCACGTCAGATTATTGGGTGTACACCTCCTAGACCCTCGCTACCGGACAACTTACAAAGCCTCATCACACCGTTGAACCGGGACCCGTAAAATGCTGGAGGACCAAGACACACTGTTGAAATCCATAATGTTCTCCATTCCCGCCGAGAGCGCTGCTGCTGCTACTGCTTTACAAAGCGCTCTGTGCGTCGAGGATTGTAGGGCACCTCTGCAACAAGAGGGAGCACAAGCAGCGCCTCTGCAAGGGCAAGAGCTGTATGTTACAAATGTGGCGAAGTTTTGTGACAGGCGCCACCAAGGTGTACACCATATGATGGGAATCTAGTTAATTTTGGTGATAGTTCACCTTGAACTAGTTCATGAAAAGATTTAGTTCAAAAGATTAGTTAATTTAGTTATTTAGTTAGTTTTTCTCAACCTATCCTGTGAGGAGGCTGATAGGAAATGCATCATGTGACCCCTGAACTAAATGAACTGATGAACTGCTGAAAAAAAATGTTCTATTGAGAATGACTCAGGACAGCCTAGTTCAATCTGATGCCTCTCACTGAGCCAGCAGTGCCACATAATGATTGTGTATGAGGGGGTGAGAAGCAGTTCAGCATTCACCATTTTAAGAACAGAACAGGGTCAGTGTTAAAGATTTTAGCAAGACTGATCTTCTAGGCTAGAGGCATGAACTACACACAGAAACACTCTCTCATACACACAAAATGAGCTGTGTCTGTGTACTGTGTGTGCATTTCAGTTTTTATTAATAATATTATTATTATATTATATTTGTATTTGATGTGTGGTATAGTGTTTTACTACCTTTTTCCAGCATCAAGAGCTGTAAAGAGCCAGTGTGAGACAGAGCAGGGGGCTTCCTGAGCTGTATGAACATGGATCACTCTCTGTCTCCTCCCACTTACTGTTTAGTTCACAATGAACTAATCTGTGTCAGGATGGTGAACTAGATGAACTAGTTCACTCTGAAGATTAGTTCATTTTGAACTACTCACTCACGAAACTTACCCATCACTACTACACGATCCGAGACGGCTCCATTCACCAGGAAGCAACGTTTTCCGTAAGATGGTGACAGACTACATGTCTTTCCCTCTCAGTGTACTCCCAGAGCCTCTTCCCCTTTCAAGTTTTTGGTCTCTAAGTGGATACATGGCCAGAGCTTAGCCAGTATGCCTGGAGGTGCTGGCTGCCCTGCTGCCGTGTATTATCTGAGCGCGTCTTTAGTGCTGCAGGTGGTGTACTAACAGACCGTCGCATGCGACTATCCTCAGACAATGTAGACCGGCTTATTTTTCTGAAAATTAACAAGGCATGGATTCTCACCTGAATTTGCCTGTCCGTTTTCAGATTAAATAAACTGTTTGCCAACATTTTCAAGTCTCCTGTTTGTTCATCTTTTTAACCACCTGAACTCTACTCCCTGGGCTACAACACTGCCAGTCCAGGGGGAATGATCAGTTACAAAACAAAATTTATCCCCCAACAAATAGTAGCGTAACGACTCCATGCCCACTTTATCGCCAGGCACTCTCTCTCTACAATGCTGACTCTGTTTTTTGATGGAGTAAGTTTCGACTCAGGAAACTAATGGGATGCTCCTCCCCGTTAAGCTCAGTCCTGAGACAACACGGCACCAGACCTACCTTGACGCATCAGTCTGGACAATGAATTCTCTTTTGACTCTGGTGTGCTCAAAACTGGTGACCCACACAGTGCCCCTTTTATTGCCCCTGTTGATGACCCCTTGCTGATTTATTAACCGGCCCCACCAGATCCTGGGTATTCTCTAAACTGGACTCTAAAATTTTTTATGGCACCAAGGGACTCACAAAATGAGGCTGAGGACTGTGTACCTGGCGCATGGACAGAGTTACAATACCGTTTAACTTCTTGATAGACCCCAGCCAGTAAAAACCGTTGTAATTCTGTGTGGGTTTTCTTTTGGCACAAATGTCACCCTAGTACAGGCATGCGCTAAGTCCATTACCAACCTCCGATTTGACTGCGGTAGCAGCAATTGCTAAAAAATTTCCACATGTATTTTATAAACCTGATTACAGCCAAATCTTGGTCAGCTCTAATTGTTGAAATACTGTAGCTGCCCCGGGGTGTTGGGGTTCCCCATTGACAACCAGTAATTTTCACGGGCTAGACTCAACGTAGGGGCCGCGGAGTTGCGCCTTACCAAATTGTCACCTTCACATTTAAGTATTACAATTCAGGTCCGGTGGCAAATCTTCCCATCTCCCCAACTAAACACTTCGATAGGAGAGGTGTTTTCCATCCCACCGAAGGCAAAGGTAATACTGCCCACTGCACACATGTGTTATGCATAGTGAGACTGATAGTAGCCAACAAAGTAGCTAACAAAGGCCACTTGTGATCGCCCTATCAGCGTAGGAACAATGCTACTCAAACGATCGCCATGATCCTGGACAAAATCTTGTATCTGGTCAATGAGTGAGAATGTTCGATAGGATCCGGCAGTTGTGAAGGTTTGTTTGGTTTTAGTAGCAACTTCATGTGTGAAATGTTTGAATGGCTGGGCAACCCCCTGTCTCCAATATGATTTGAAGGTGCGTACCAATGTGGACGGGATATCCTCACTCAATAATTTAAATAATTTGGCTGTAAAAACCCGTCAGGTCCTGGAGCTTTCCCGTATTTCAAGTAAACTTATCGCCGCTGTCACTTCCGTCACCTCAATTTGTTTTTTAAAAGGAGAAGCTGATAGTTTGTGATGGATGGTAACCGTATTCCATCTACAAAGGGTTACCCCCGCATTCCGTTATGTTCCCCTTATATTAGTCTGGTATATTCTTGGTAGAATGGTGTTATGGTTCGAGGGTCTATGTTCATGATCCCTTTTTTATTTGTTTAAAGCTGTAAATATGTTGATGACGAAGTGTTTCCTTTGCTAGTCTTGCTAATGTCTCCCTCATTTGCACCATAACGATATACATCGACTCTATAATTGTTATTACTGCTTTTTCTCTCGTCGATATACCCATAAAGTTAAGTCAGCCTTAGCCTGCTTACATCTATTTTTAACCTTGTGTTGATGAACTTGTCTTGTTTGCCGGGGGTTACCTATCGCGAATATCCTGCAGCCCGCGAGTAGTTTGTCGCTTTCTTCTTTTTTAGGTTGTTGATAACCTTTAGTTTCCCGCGGGGTACTCCCTTTCCCTGCTGCCCAAAAGTCCGGCCCATCCCTAGTATCTCCATTTCCCCTTTCATATTAAAAAAAACTATTGCTTCACCTTTACCGAAACTTCTCATCCCTTAACAAATAGGTGGGAAGCGCCAAGTTTGGGGCTGGCCCCATCTGCACCATATTGGCAGGGGGCAATGAACGGGCCGTGGTCCCTAATAACTAAGTTGTGCACATCTGCCTCTTGCACTCCCTTAATTTGCCCTGTGATAGCAATATTTAATCTTTTTCTGGACCAAGAGTCATGTGGGCCCGGAAAGAAGGGTTTTCACTGCCAAACTGGGTTCGGTGTGTCCAAAGGGCTACAAAGTTAGGCGGTCTAGCAAGGGTATTATTTAAAAGTGTTTTCCCTGGGATGCACATTCATTCGCATCGGGGCCTACAGTTCTTCACTGGTTCGATTCACCATATTTAAGTCCCACCGTGGGTGGTTTTAATGCTCTCCTATCGGCCTGACATGCTTGGATACCTGGGGGTAAATTCGGGGAAAGTCCCAAACTCCCACTCCCATGTCAAACGCAGGAAACGGAAAGGGAACTGTTTTTTTTGTTGCGGGATAGGTGGAGTTTTTTTACAAGTAAATATTAAATGCTTTTCTTATTTTTTTGGGGTCCCAAGGGCAGAATAAGGCTGCGTAACGTTACCCCTTTTAGAGACCACCATATAATAGACCAACCTCCCTAACCGTGACAAAGGAAAAATTGTTGCGGAAAAAAGCCGCCAAAATTTTTAAACGCACTGTGCTGTTAATTTTAAATTCGGGACTAGTGTTGAGCATTCCGATGCCGAAGTATCGGGTATCGGCCGATATTCGCGTTATCGGAATTCCGAAAATTAATTCCCGAACTTTTTCCATATCGTAACCGGAATCGGAAGGTTCCCATAATTCTTTGGAGGCAATGTGATTTTAGTCAGCCAATGAGGAATCCTACGAAAATGTGGGCACATCCTGTAATTTCTGCGGTCATCTTAACTAAAGGCATGGCTG